>PVJO010013672.1:0-50958 GCA_004026905.1 Hystrix cristata | reverse complement strand
AAAACAGTATTGAAGAGTATTCGCTCAGATACACTGAAGTAAAAGACTTCATGAAGTCTTTGTTCCTATCCAGTAACATGCAGTCAGCTGCTTCTTTAGGGGCACCTTATCTAGCAAGAACCAAGCACAATGTCTTCAAACACATTTCTGGTGACAACAATGTCCAGTGAAAGGCAAGAGAGTATAACTGTGAAGAGAACTCTGACTCAGATTTGCCCTGGGCTCAAATCCTGATTCTGTCAGTTACCAGTGCAATGAACCTTGGGCAAGGTACTCTATCTTAAAGTGTCAGTTTCTTCATCTATGAAGTGGGTAGAGTAGGTCTATCTACCAACCAAGAAGGGCTGTGAAGATTAAATGAGGTAACGTGTAAAGTAGTTCATAAGGCACCACACAGTAATGCACACAGTAATGTACTGTGTGTCAATTTCAGAAGTAAAAGACAGATAAGGAAGGGAAATATTCAGGGTATTATTTTTGCCAACTGTTGCAAATATGAAGGAAAATAATTCACAAGGCAGAAAATGTGGGCAGACAGGGAACCATAAAGTCGCATACATTTTTCTTTTGCTTTCTTGGACTTGATCACACACTCCAGAGCAGTGATGATGAACCTTTTAGAGCTTTCAATGGTACAAATAGCCCACTGCAGCACATATGCCATAGGCTTGCCCTGCCCTGCTCTAGAGTAATGAAGGGAAATGAGTAAGGTATACCAAATCTATCAAAGCCTTGACCAGTAAACCACGTTCATCTAATTAATGCTGACAGATAACTACCATCAGATAGACCTACATATAAAAACATTAAATCCAAAATTCAGGGTACAGTGATGTTCAATAATCACTTATTCAGCTAAGGGAATCACTTATTCAGCTTGCTTTAGGATTGTTTTATCTAAGCCATCAACTTACATCAAACAGAAGGAGCTTCTTAATTTGTCCAAATTTTGAACACTCTACTCGGAGGTCTTCTCTGATCTCGTTCAACACCAATGGATCATCCTGCAAAAATTAACATGATTGTAACGGACTGCCCCTTTTTTAATTCCGAAGAATCAAATTTCTTGCCCTGACAAATCAATGAATTAAAAAAAGAAAGGTTTCACTTAAGGTTGTTACATTTGTCTGTGGTCTACAAAATTAAAAGAAAAAAATCAAAAGCAAATGAAGTTAGACTACTATAGTCACTGCTACTAGTATGTCTGCCCCACTCTAAGGCTGAGGAAGTAGATGAACACGGCAGACAGCAGAAGGGTCTACTGTGGCAAAGGAAAAGGCAGGGAAGTGGGACTCACAAGTCCCAAGTAACAGCAGCTTTGGGTAGAAGTCCTGTAGCATGTACTCATCAGAGCCTGCTAATTCCTGTTCTGTACGGGCATCACTATTATATTAACTTTGCTGTGATTTTGAAAGAGTCCATTTATAGAAATGGTGTAATAGAGAAAGGGAAGTCCTTTTCATTGACTAAGTATGCTAAGATTGTTTTTCATTTCCAAGACTCTACTTTAATTCACAGGGTAAGGATTCCTGTTCGTTCTATCACCTGCCATACTGCAACAGAACCACACACCACACAAAACATTAAGCATACAGTAAAACATATTCTTACAGTTGCTTTCTTATAACGAAGTGAATTAAGAACATTCAAACACTGCTGTTTCCAGCAGTCTCCAGTTCAAGTAGACCCTCCTTCCCATAACAAAAGTATTTAAGATTCCCAGTAGGGATTGACAAATCTTTTCTAAATTCCCAATACATAAAAATGGCTTTGAAAAAGATTCATTATCAACTTGAATTTCAACTACAAACAAATACAAATTTATAAATTTCTAGTGAAATCAATTTAGGAAACATTTCAGTGTATCTACCTTTCTTGCATGTTTTTCTTTTTCTCATCAACTTAAAGAGGAACTACAATGAACTACCAAAAAGTAGCTTTCTACCCTGAAGCTAAAATAACTTGTAAGCAGTTACTGAAAACAGATTTAAAATATAAAATTCTACTCATTTGCACAAATCTGAGGTTTCTCAAATTACAGTTGGCAGAATGAGTTTCCCAGTTACAAAATATAATTTTGGAGAAGCCAATTTGTTTTACAAAGAACAATTAGAACTGAGAAAAATTAGAAGTGAAGTACAAAAGTTTTGGTAAAGGCATATGGTGGCTTTTGGTGATATGTGTTTGGTTAACCCCTACAGGATAATTTGCTTTCTGAAAGTAGGATCCTCGTTTTAATGAATCTTATGCATGCCACAGAATTTTATACAGAGTCAACAAACAATAAAAGCCTTTTCAATAAAAGCCTTTACTCAGCAAGGAAAATGAAGGTTATATCAAAAGCAAATAGGTGTTACTTGTAAACATTTACCAAAATTTGAATTTAAGTGTGATTCTATTAGGGCACAGGGCAGGAGAGTATCACCTTTATTTCTATACTGACATATTAGCACTCTTCTCACAAGATACTAATTCTTAGCCTAAGTCTTCCCAGACCTTCATTTCATTTATATCAGCTTGGAAAGCTAATGTTACACTGCCGTACAGTATCCTTATGCTTAACAATAATACTCCCCTCTTTTGGAAGATTCTTTTAACCAAGTTACATGTGGCAATTTTCTGAAGACTAGACTTAGCAAGCAGTATGTCTGAGATTGAAATCAGCCTCATGCATTCCAACTTTTCTGCAGTTAACTCTCAGAATTTTTTCCAGGGTGGTATTTTGTTTTCCATGGAAGAAATAAACTATGCTTCTCATGCCTTTCAAATCTAAACTTATGCTGGCTAAGCTGGTAGACAATGACCACATGTGGTCACCGAGCATGTGAAATGCGGCTAGTCCAAACTGAGGTGTGCTCTACATGTGAAATGCATACCAGATTTTGAAGATTTAGAACCAAAGGAAAAAAACAATACAGCTCATTACATGATGAAATTGTACTATTTTAGATATACTGAGATACATAAAATTCATCATTAAAACTAATTTCCCTGGTTTCATGTTATATTTTTACTGAGGGTACAGAAAAATTTAAGAGTACACATGTGTTTCACATTGTATTTCTATATGACAGTGCTGATATGCACAAAGAGAAATCTATCTATACATCTGAATTTTGATTCTTTATCTCTTGCTATTCAGATTTGGCAGGCAGGCTTTTTTTTTTTTTTTTTTGTAGTGCTGAGGATTGAACTCAGGGCCTTGTGCTTGCAAGGCAAGCACTCTAATCACTGAGCTAAATCCCCAGCCCCAGGCAGGCATTTTTAAATAAGGCTTTGAACTGGAAACTGAAGATCCTCTCAAAGTACACTAAAAATATTATACTTCTTTGTTTACCTTGATACCAAAGAGTATTTTGGGGTATGCTGCTTCTAGTATGGGTTAACTATTTGGAATAAAAGTATACTCCACGTCCCCAAATCTGATTCCTTTCTGATACCCCAGGGCAACATGAAAATTCAGCTAGAAAAGTTCAATGCTGATGTTTGTCTTTTAGGTTCCTACGAGTCTCTGGTCAAACCAGATAGTCCTAAAACAGTGCAATGACAGTAGGCTTTCCTGCTGAACCTTTCTACCAAGTTATGTCTACACTATCCAATACTTTCTGTGATGACAGAAATTTTATATATCCGTATTATTCAGTACAGTAGCTACTAGCTACAGGTGGCTAGTACAACTGAAGAACTGACTTTTAAATTTTCTTTAATTTGAATTTAAACGTAAATAATCATGTGGCTAGAGTCTACCACACAGGATAGAACATCTCTATACTGATATACTTTGAGACATCAAACAACTTTATAAATAGACCACCTATATCTATAAAGTGACTTCAAAAGATACCCATACTCCACAGGTGGACAATAAACCCTGTCATATCACTATTCACAGAGACGGAGCTGAAGTGTCCATTTGGGGTTCTTAAGGGGACTAAAATGACACTGTCATTTTGATAAAATTTACAAACCATCCACAAAAGCAACAAGAATGGGCAGTGGCTGCAACTGGAACATTTGGAAAGCTGGAATTTTATGTAACGAATATTTTTCTCTTATGTGTAACTTGCTATCACGAATTCCAGAACCAGAGAATAAAGAGCTGTTTCTCCATTAATGACTGTGCCAGTCTGTATCAGCAAACACAGATATAACCAGAGGCAGAATGCAACACAAGGCACCTTAATGCCAATTAATATTCTCTGACTCTTTAGTAGCTAGGTTTTCTTCCTTTAGTCATTTTTATTAGCTGTTCTACAAATTTTACATGAATGTTCAGTACTACAATGCCCTAACAGCTAATAAAGTTTTATAAAAATGAAGTCCTGAAAATCAATACCCACTATTTAAACATCGGAGGCTGAATTTCATTAAGCTAAGGTTTTTTGTTTTTTTTTAAAGGATCAAACTTTTAGGAGGAAAGTGAAGTTTTCATTTTCAAGTGTGAAACTGGTAACTTTCCACCAAAATCCACAAGCTGTTCCCATCGATCTTAATGATATTTCTTAATGGTATACCGTACCAGGTAGCTGTGTTTGAGGCCACAGTACGCATATTAATCAGTCTCACCTAGCATACAATTATGGTAAAAGAACATCAGCTGAAACAAACGGAATTCCGAAACTTAAATTCAGTCGTGGTTCTATTTTCCTTCTTTGCCTACTACATCAACACCTAGAATGTGACATGGTAAAGATGGAGAAGAGCAACTTTAGGTACCCTTGAAAGAAAGGACATCAGCACCTCTACCCATTAGGATATGATTTCCTACCTCAAAATCTGTAGGGTGAAACATATTTTTGATGATGACAACTCGCTCATGGCGCATTCGGGATGGTCCGGCTCTCCTCTCAGGTCTCCAATCCAACTGCCTAATGCCATGAAATAGTGACAAGAAACTGAACTGTTTCAGACTTGTTGGACAGAAAGTGAGTCGTTAATAAGCTTTACTGAAATATTTAATAATGATAATCATGTGATTCCAAAACAGTAATGTATATTTTAGTTCCATTCCCAGAACCTTCTGAAATAAAAACATTAGGTATGGGGGGGTGCATAAACCCAGAATCTGAAATTTTCAACATATATTTTTGTTTTAGAATAACTCTTGTCTCATAAAAACGTCGCAATGAGTCTCCTAAAAACGGCTATTGAATATTTATGTCTCTCTAGGAAGACATTCAATTCTCTTATATAAAATGGCAAAGTATTTGCACATACCCTGCACATATCTTCCCAAATACTGTACTTTAAATCACCTCTAAATTAATACTTCATATGCTAGAAATGCAATGTAAACAGCTGTTACAGTGCTTTGTTTAGGAAATACTGACTAAAGTTTATGTTCCGTATAGATGTAATTTTTTAAAAATATCTTCAATCTATGGTAGGCTGAGTCCAGATGTGGAACCCATGGATATGAAAGGCTGATTGTACTCTGAGGTCAAAAAATATTTTTACATTGTATTAGTTTTTAGGTATCTTATCATTATGAAAAACAAACTGCACCAAAGTAATAAAAACTACCCACTCTTTGTTACAATTTTAGATTTTACTACAACCGCTTATAAAATATGGATTATCTTAACTAACCTCATAAAAACTGAGACATCACAACTCAATGCTTTTATGATCATTTTCTCTTTAGTTTAAGACTAATGTTAGAAGTATCATAGAATTCACTCTGATGAATCATTATGACTTTTCAAAAACTAGTGTATTTCAAAAAGTCTGTTGAATAACAAAATGGATTCAGAGAAATATGACAACATTACATATATATTACGTACAACTATGCCATCAATCAATGATAAAACCTATCATTTCTGAATTCTGCTAACAAACTTGGCTATCGCAATTTAGCTCCCAGGATAGCTGATGACAGTTCACATTGAAAATGAACTCGTGTTCCTGGTACGCAAGCCTGAACTGTCTTATCTAATTTGATGTTCAACATTTTCCAAAGAGATGGCTTCTCTTAGCTCAAGTTAAGCACCCTGTAAACACTTCAGAAAGACCAGCACTACCAAATCAGCCCATCATACAGATTACTGAAGATCCCTATCTAATGAAATTCTTTTAAAATAACCTGTAGAGATGTGATGGAACTAGGCGGCTATTACCAAAAGTATACTTTAGGATACTTATATGACTTTTTAAACAGAAAAAATAACCAACTTTTGTTGCAGAGACAGCTTCTTCTTATAGTCTTTGCACTTCTTCTTCTTCTTTGAGGCATCATATTCCCCCTTCAGTTGAAACTTTGCCACCTCAACATGTAATTTGTAGCCTCTAATTTCATCTTCATCCAAAAGTTTCAATGCAAGTTCCACAGATTCTCTCTGTATAAAGATAAAATACAACCAGTAATTTACACACTAAAATGAAACTTAAGGAGTTGTTGCTTTTAAATGAATAAATGACAACTACTTACATTGGGATAAAAAAAAGGTCTAGAATGCAAATTAAGAAACTTGTATTTGAAACAGCTGTCCCTAACCAGTTTTGTGAACTCAGGCAAATTACTCAAATTCTCTGTGCCCCAATTTCTTCATCTAGAACTGAAAAACAATGGAATAGTAGTATCTTTCATCACAGGGCCCCTGACAAAATTAAATGCAATAATGCAAGGGAAAAATAGGGACTAGCACACAGTTGGTATTCACCAGATTAGATTATTAGGTAATTTTGCCCCGTGAAACCCTAATTTCTCGTCTGCAGAGTAAGGCAAGCAGACTTGTGTGCTTTCTGACGTGTGTGCTAGTTCTAAAATCCTGTAATACTTTTACTTAAAAGATTAGATGACTCAAGGAATCGGGAATAGTACAGCCAGATCTTTTCTGCTTTACCAAATAAAATGTAAGTCTGTAATTCACTGAAAAGTGGAAGATAATTATTTGATGGCTTATATGTTAAATACATTTATGGATTCTGAGTCTTACACAAAGGGGTCAGTTATCAGCCCCACACAAACAGAATCAAAAGATCTGAGGGTCTGAGGAAAACATAAAAGGACAACTAAACTTGGCTATTCAATCCAATATGAATCCTGGAACAATTAACTGTATTTTTTCCTGGAGCTCAATTTATTGGCTTCACAATCCTGTACTTTCATGGGCCCTAAAATATACATATGAAGTGTCTCGAAACTCTACTTTTCTCTTTAAAAATTGTCAAAAATCCAATCAAATCCACTAAGAATCGGTTCACATATTTTTAGCAATCTTTGCAGAACTTGTAAAACGCCTGAATCTCTGTACACTGGAACGTTACAAAAGTACCTTCCTAAAATGGTCATGCTCATGTTCTATACCCATCGTGTTTATGAACCAAGTCAAAAACCTATCTCTGAAAAGCTAGCAGCTCTACCCTACCAGCTTCCGAGCCCACCACAATAATGCATACTTAAAACACACCTGTGGTGTTTGTACTGTTGTTTCGTCATTTTGATTTTACTTTGTAATTATTTTTCAGTTTTATGACAAACGTACATGTCATCATCATGTCCTTTCCTTTTAAACCAGACAATAATGTGTAAAGTACACTCTGAAGGCAGAAGGTTCCAGAAATGATGGCTGCCTCTGGCACTGAGTGAGCTTTCCCTGCGTAATTTACAGTGTCAGGACTATACGAAGTTCTGTAAATTTCTATTTATTAATTTCTGGTATTTCATTCTCTCTGCTCTCCCATTCAAAAAAATATTTTACAGCAGTAAGCAAAAGCTATCATCTCATTCATGGTTTAAGAGTCAGAAAAGTCCTTTTATTTTTAAAGAGATAGTCGGTAAATAGTTTAGGCTTTGTGGACCACGAGGTCTATGCTGACACCACACAACTCTCCCAAGAAAGCACAAAAGCAACTACAGACAAATGCCTAAGTCTACAAGTGTGGCTGTGTTCCAATAAAACTTTATTTACAAAAACAAGTAACAGGACTAAATTTGCTAAACCCTCATCTAATTTATTCCAATGAGCAAACAAAATACCACTGACTTGTTGTTCTTGGATTTTTAAAAATGTTTTCTTGACTGACTGCATGTGCTGATAGAGATCTTTGCAGTGGGAATTTTTTAAGGTAAAAGAAGCACGTCTGTCACATACTTAGTAGATAACCTTACCAATGGGATACACACGGGTACCATCTGAAATTTCAGTTTTCTTTGTATCCTGTTTTGAGTAATTCTCAGCACAGATTATTATCTATAAAAGATTACAGCCCTGGATCCTGAGTTAAAAATGGAGATACAAGAAACTATTTGACCATATGACTAACCTTCAAATAACAACAAAGCCCGTCTCCTTTAAGATTTCCTTGATTATCTTTGTAAAGTTTGACTTTAAATTCTTCTGTCTGAGGATCTCTCATAATAATACCAAACTTGGACATAATCTGTATAAATTCATCCACTGTAATGTCTGGAGGCAAACCTGTAATATCAAAAAACGTTTCTTAAATAGCTATAAAGGTGAGAGGCACTTAACATCCTACAACTAAAAATCGACAACTTAGAAGGGTGGAAAGCAGATTTTCCAAATGAATGCAAAAATCTCACATCTATAAAACTATTGTTCCCATTTTTATATATTAAAAACGGCATTAAGATCACACTTTGTTTAGGCCACAGAGGCCCTTTAGGGCCACAGGTTACCTACAGCAGACAAAAAAAGATGGTATCCAAATTATATACCCTTAATTCCTCTTAGTTGTATAATAGACAAATTCCTCAGTAACATAAACAGCTGAATGAAAAATGACACAATGATAACAATGGGCTTTAGAGAAACTGAAAACTAAAACTCACTTATAAAAATCTCAACATCAAATATTTCCAATTCTAAATTTGTTTAAAAAGGTATACATACCAGACACATACACATTTGTATTTCTGTCTTCTTCAACATGAAACCATCCTGAAAATGAAATGAATAAATAAAATGTTTGCAAAAAAAGAGTCACCTTACTAAATCTTGACAATGGGGCAGTTTTCTTCAAACTTTTAGGAACTTTCTCCTACCCATAGACGACTAAGACAAAGTAACTCAAATCACTACTCAGCTTTCACAGTATTTGAACCTTCTGAGAGAGTTTTAGGATGCTATCTGAAAACAAAGCTGGTCAGTTTATCACGATTTTTAATTTGACGCTACCTTAAAGAAAAAAAATCGCCTTATTATCCCTTCCAAGCTACTATCTTCTCTAAAAAGTAATTATATGTTCACACACTCATATTATTTTTTACACTCATATTTTATAAACTAGAACCACTTGCCTGATTCACCCTTTCTTTTCTCTCCCCTCTTTTTGGGATCAGTGGGTTCTGGGGTTTTTCTTTGTGGAGGTTCTTCTACAGTCCTAGTACTGGTGTCTGGGACGCTTGCAGTAGAACTAGATGCACCATCACTAGAGAAGCCATAATTAGCCTGATATGTAGCAATGAAATCTTCAGTGATCTAAACAAGAAAGCCAGCACACACAAACACACACACACACACACACACACACACACACACACACAGAAATTCAAGGTTATTTCTGCCCATAAGAAGTTTAAATTGTGTTGTTACGGCATATTCAGCAATACAAGTTAACATATAAGTTTTTTGGTGGGGGGGTGCTAGGGATTATACATAGAAGTTTTTCCACAGATAACTGTAATAATTAAGGTATAAATGCAAGAACAGTCATTTATACACAAAACTATATATTAAGTAATAAAAATAAGCTGCAGTTACTTAGCGTATTGACACAAAAGGCTGAGAGAGCATTAAATCCTTTTAAGTGATGTTGGCACTTCTTTTAGTTGTTTCCTTTATAAAGTTGTTTCCTTTATACATCTAGAGTACACTTAACTGAGGCTACAAATACATAAAACAAAGGTAGTACCAGAGAACAGTAAAGCAGAATAAAAACCAAAAGTCAACAATCTACCTACAGAACACACTTTTTTAGCGTATAGATACATATATATATATGTACACTGAGCACTTAAACATGTGTATGCAGAGCACACAGCACAAAACTTCGATTTTGTATATAAAGAATGGAATGGCGCTACAACTATAAAACAAAATGTTCCTTTAACTAGTTAAGTTATATTATCATTTAGTGTCAGAACTATCTAAGGACAAGCGCAATTCATGTGTGTCTCCCTGGCTTTTGAGGGAAAAGCATTATTACACAGTGAGAAAAATGTATTTTTCTCATTGTACCAATTAAATAGTAGGCACACATCGGAATAGGGAAAATCTGAAACTCAGTTTGAGGGGGTATGGACTTCAATAACAAAAAGACAAAGCCCAAAATTACTCTAAGACTATTGTTAAAAGTACTCAGGAGGCAGAAGAAACCAAATCCGCACTCAAGGCTGATGTTACCAGCACAGAAGCGAAATAGTAAATTTTAAGAATTTGTAGAGGTTAGAAATACACGTAAATGCAAAATTTTAAAAAAGTTGAAATAAAGAATTTTTAAAGTAATAGTCCAATCATGGGGGCATGTTTTGTATTACCAGCCTGCAAGTGAAGTCAGTGTGCTGTTAGTGTCCTTCGATATTGATGCTCTTATGAGACATACATTAACAGGGTACTTTCACCGAAAAGTTTACAGAACCAAGTTTAACCCTAGTTACTTTACTTCCACATTAAAATCAAACACTAAACAACTTCCAAGTACTCCAGACAACTACACACAGGTCTTTTCCACTCATTTTTTGTGCATCTCTAGTCATATTCTTGTGTTCATATGGTTCAAACATACACGCCGAGAGACAACATTTAGTAGGAAAGGCAAGATGCGAAGAAAGTTAAATCGACAGAGATATATAAATAGCTACTTAATCAACAAGCTGTATTTTGCACATAGTACACAAGCTAAACACCTGAACTCTTGGGATAAGGTTAGCTACTGAGAGGAACAGTTACTAAATCTGGTGTTTTTCCTCTTTGCAGTAAAACGCAGTCATCAATGTAATAAACAACTGTGACCTTTACAGACAAAATGAATAAGGCATGAGAAAAACCATTCAAGATACCACCTTTAAGATTTACGTTCCTTTATACATCAGCTCCGTACGAACAACAAAAAGACACCAACCTCTGCAAAGCAAACGTAAAAGGAGTGCCCCCTAAGGCTGACCAGGCGGCCGGCTCCGCAGCGGCGCCTGTGCCACTCTTACCTTGGGGAACCAAGCCTTCTTGTCCAGGTCCCACTCATAGGGGGTGTCAGCCGGCTGCTGCCCGAAAGAATCGGTTTCTCCACTGGCATCGTTCTGGGTATCGCCGTCTCTGGTGTCTCCGTATAATTCTTGCATTCGCAACTGCTCATCAAACTCGTCGTTCCTATTCAAGTTGTTGCCGCTCATGTTTCCTACCTAGCAGGGCTCAGACGCGCAGAGAGGTCGAGGTGACGCTGGAGGGGAGCAGAAAAAGAGAGGCTGTTCGAGCTCGGCTCGCGCCCCGCCGGCTCCCCCCGCGGCCCGCCTCCCCGCGGCGCCCCAGCAGTCCCCGGGAACTCCGGGCCGCACCGCCCCGCACCGCCCCCAGCTCCGCCCGCCCGCGGCCCTCGCGCGCGCGCCCGCCTCAGCCGCGCCGCCGCCCACCTCACTCGCCCCGTCGGGCTTCGGCGCCGCCGCTCGGTCCAAAGCCCAGCGGGAGCGCACACGGGCTCAGCCGCCGCCGCCCACCGGGTCTGAGGCGACTGCGGCTCCCGCGGCACGTCAGGAAAAGATTTGAAAACGAAGCCCCGCTTCAGGTTTACGCAGTCGCCATTGTCGGCGCGCCGTGACGTCGCGGGTTGCGTCGACACGCCCACAAGTGGCGTCAAAAAGCGTCGACGCACGCCTGCGGCCTCGGAGGCTTGAGGGCGGGGCGCCAGGGGGCGCGCTCCCGCCGCGCGTCTACGCCCACCGATGCGCGCGTCGCTGCAGGTTGCGGCGCGCGGGCATCCGCAACGGCTCAGGGTCCTTGGGCTCTGTGGGGTCCCAGGCGGAGGAGGCTGGGTTTGGCCCTGGCGGTAGCCCGAAGGAAGGCATGGGAATATTCCCAGGCAGCGGGCGCCGGGCGTGTGTCGCGGCGGCCGCCATCTTGAGGAAGTGGGTGGGGCGGGCAGGACCAGTTTCCCCGGCCCTGGGAAAATGACGCGCCTCCTTCCCCAAGGCCCCTCCCCTGCTCAGAGACCCGGTCTTTCACTTACTTTGAAATGGTTGTCGTAGGCTAGACACTGGCTCTTGTGCATCTTGGTAGCATAAGCACCTGTCACGGGGTCTGGTAATCTAATGAATGAATTGAACCAAAGATCTCGATCGGTCTGGTGCTTTCCTGGAAAGAAGATTCGGGCGGCAGTTGTCTGCCATTGTATCCTAGGATTTGTAGGTGCTGGGGCCCAAACTTGAGGCTTACATGTAAACATCCCAGTGTAAACACTAACTTTACTGGATGACTGACTCCATTTCTTTGTATTTTAGAAAGATACAGCATGTTTCTCTAAACAGATTCCTCACACTGCTAAAAGTGAAGAGGTCTGCATTTTTAATTCGTTGGATATTTACTGAGCTCCTACTAAGGGCCAGGCACTGTATGAGGATCTAGTGACAGGTATCAACAAGACAGACACAGCCTGGAGAGAACGAGATGGTTGGCAAATGATATGATAGGAAAAGTGCATTATGCTGGAGAGGAGTGGTTCTCAAACTTTTTGGTTTCAGCACCTCTTTATGTCACCAAATTACTGAAGACCCAGAAGAGCTTTTTTTAAATGTGGATTATGTTTACAAATGTTTGCTGCTCTAACAGTAAAACTGACATTTAAAAATATTTATTTATTAAAAATAACAATGAGCCCATTATGTGTAAACATTAATATCATAATCCAGACTTGAGAATGGGGAAAGTGTCCCAGAAATTATTTATTTAACTGGGCATAGTGGTGTGCATCTATAATCCCAGCACTCAGGAGACTGAAGCATAAGGATCATTGCTAGTTCAAGGTCAGCCTGGGCTACATAGTGAAACCGTCTCTCAAAAAAAAAAAAAAGAAAGAAAAAAGAAATTCTGTTTCTGTGACCTTTGCTTACAAACAGTGGTGAAGTACAGGTTCTAGAAAATCCAGGCCCCCACATACCGTCTTATGTGAATTAGGTTTCGGGTATAACAATGAGTTTCTTCCCGGGTTCTGTGTTGCAATCTCAGGCGTCTGCATGACAGTGGGGTTTTTTTGTTTTGGTTTTTGTTTTTGTTTTGGGGGTTGGTTGGTTTGGTTGTTTGAGACAGGGTCTCACTAAGCAGTGTACGCTGTCCTTGAACTTGCTGTGTAGCCTGGGCTGGCCTCGAACTCGCAGTGATCCTCCTGCCTCAGCCTCCTGAGTGCTGGGATTGCTGGAGTGCACCACCACACCCAGCCAACAATGGTTTATAAATAGTAGCTGGGACTTGTTTTTGTTTTCAATTACTTTTTTTTCCATAAAGTTCTTGCTTTGGTAGGAACTGTTGGAGAACTGAATTTGCATGCATTTTTTTTGCATGCATTTTTATAATAGTTTTATTAGGCTCATTTAAACATTGCTAAATGTTTCTTCTTGGATCCAAAAATAGTATACAGCTGTTTCCAGTAATGTGCTACTGGCCTCCTATTCCATTTCTGAGTGAGTTCACAGGACAGGTGATAATATGCTACGAGATCCTCCTGCACATGACGCTCTGAGTGCCTGCTCTAGCACAGCCCCCTTCCAAGCAGGTGACCAAAGAGCTTGCTTATGCCTAGGTCACATGTTGCCCAGCCACTCTGGCTCAGAGGCTGCCCTGAAGCCTATGGAGTGATCTGTCAGACTAGTGTTACATTAATGGATTTGACTAACATCCAATGAGGCCCTCTCAGCACATTAGAGTACAAAAGAGATGTGCATGGTCAGAATAGAACAGGGTGGGGAGATGTACATATGGAAGGTAAAAGGCAGGATGGGGCCTCCTGTGGAGTTCTCTAGGAGTGAAAGGAGCAACCAAAGCAGGATCAGTGGAATAGAGCAGTGGAATTGGGAGCCAGGCACACTTGTTATACCTGCCATACCATTCTCTTTGGCTGTGTCACCTGAGAGTTGCATTTTACAAATGCTTTGGTGTATGAAGCCTGGTCCCCGTTTGTGCTTATTTCTATGTATTAGTGAAGTTGCTCCCTAGTAACAGGGATGATCTCTGGTAACTCCTACAACTAGAAGCATCTCTGTCTTTGTAACCTGTGTTTTCAAGATATTTTGCAACTTACAAAAACATTCAAGGTAGCAAAGAAAAAGGGAGACTAGCAGTGCTGGTAAACCTATGGCATGCCTGTCGCAGCAATAAAAAGCTTGCCACCACTGCCCTAGAGCTAGGGAATGGTTCCTGAAACCCCCAGGACCACACTGTAGATGGTCTGCAGGAGAGACTGCTGGTCCAAAGAAGAGCCCATTGGAATCCAAACACCCAGCTTCTCTTTGAAGAGCTACTTCGTTCATCTCCTTTGGACCTCGGTAAGGAGTGCTCTGTGTTGTACTCCTGGTCTAACAGGCCTTCTTGGTGGATAAAATATATTAACCTACTGAAGCAGAGATGGTTTGGCTGAAGAAGTCACCTATCTGGCCTAGAAAGTTTCTGGAATATTAAGGAACATACCAAGTTAGATTTGCCTGTTCAAGCCAACTCTGTACAGGAATATTCTTGTCCCCACATCCTGCAATCTTAAGATTTGGTGGAAATAAATGCAACTCCTGACAAAAAGCCTGACAACCGAGTGCCTCGAATTCCAGCTGCTGGGGAGCCTGGGGCAGGAGGATAACAGTTTGTACTCACCCTGGGCAACTTAGCAAGAGGAGACTGTCTCAAAGTAAAATTTAACAAGGGCTGGGGATGTACCTCAGTGTCAGAGCACTTGCCTAGCATGAGCAAGGACTTGGGTTTGATCCCCAGTACTGAAAACAAACAAAAACAAAATAACGCCAGAAACAAATATCACCTAAGATACTCAAAATTGCAGAAATTCTTTAAAACCAAATTTGCTATTCACAACAGGCATACCAGTGTTAACTTCTAACACTTGTCAATGTCAGTGACAAAGACTTGCCTGCTGGCTATGTCTTGGGCTAGACCTACCTTTGTGACTCCATTTCCTTGCTTTATAGTGGATTATTATGGTCTGTATCCTAAATCTTGGGCACAGGAAGACCCTGAGCAAAATTGAGACATAGGCAAAATTTGTTTCGTCTATGTTTCACTACTGTCCCCCTCTAGGACTCTCCAATAAAATGAAATCTGTAGAAACCTCCCATTTCTGGTACCACAATAAGCAGTATGCAAGAGGTTGCAGGTATTGTGGCTTAGTGGTAAAATCAGTCCTGACAAGGATAATCTGTTAAAAGAGAGACCACCCCCTCTAAAAAGTCAAAACATGGCCACAAATTTTAACCCCAATTCTCCAGCTGTGGATCGAAGGAGGCTGGTGCCCTATGAAACCATTGAGGGAATCTTTTTATATCAGCTCCCTAAGTCTCTTAGGGATTATTAACAATGGGAAAAAAAGAGAAAGTTCGTTGAGCTCCAGTTTTATGAACTGCTAATGGGCCTCCTTGGGTTTGTAATCTGGGCTTTAATCAAGTTATTTCTAAAATGTTATGCTTTGGAGAGTAAAGATATAACATTTACTCAGAGTGAGGAAAATGGTAAAAATATTTCGGAGTTCTGTGACTTGAAAACAGCTTAAATTTTGGAATTAAAATGAGTTCTTAGTTATAACTGCCAGAAATGTTGATTTTAGAAAATAAAGTTACACAGAGCCATTTGAAACTTTATTTCATGTTTATTTGTTCCCCCCACTTGTTACAATGCCCACCTGAAAGCAATATTAATACAAAACCAGCACCCCACTTTAAGTAAACCAATTTCACAGATTTAAAGTCTAGTGTTAATATATATCCCCCTTTTGAGCCACATCATTAGCAAAAGTTCACAACCACACAAGCCATTTAAAGAAAGCTCACCACTATCAAAAGCACACTCACATATCAAATTTTAAAAAATACAAATTTGACTATCGATAGTGTCAGACATAAGCTTTGATTTGCTCCAAGAATGCATTTTCTGAAACCACAAGTCTAAATCTGACAAATCTATTGACAACAGTTTTTAAAATGACAGTAATTAATAAGCTTATTGGGTTAACAATATGAGCAGGGGCTAGGAAATCAGCGCCTTCCATCTGATTTCCAGGAACAGATTAATTAGGTCATACTCTTACAGGACTTAGGCACCCAGCATGTTTAATAAAGTCAAGCAGGAAGATGAGCTGACCATTGACACCCAGGTGGCAGGGATTTCATGTGGCACTTCTGCAGGTTTTTAGAAAGAGGGCACTGCTTACCCAAAGGAAATGAATTTCTTTGAAGAAAGAATTTCAGACACTGGCAAGTACAGATTTTTCCACGGGGTTGCTGTGGGGCCCTTAATGACACCTTCAGTGTGGCCACTTATTTTGCCTGTGAAGAAGGCAAGTTCTTACAGTATTTGTGCACAGTAACACCACCCAGTTGTTAACCAATGCAGTTCTCAGCAGAACTACATTGAGTCAGGAAGTGTTGACCCAGTAAGGCGATCACCCTGCCCAGGATCCTTACTCAGTACTTCATCCGCACTGATCCCCTAAACATTTTCATTTAAATTGCAGATTGAGTTATAATGGAATAGAGATTAATGGAAAAGGGCAGTCACTTACTCTCTAAGAAAACTTCATAAGAGATGTTTTATCTTATTTTGATCTCCTCTTCCTATACAAAGTATAATCCCTGCATCCATACCACACAATAAACACAAATACACTTTGATGACACAGGAGTATATGAGCAGTTAGAAGCATCAGAGATGTGATGGAAATAAATTCAATTTTTGTGTTTCATCTTGTTTACTTCTCCTTTCCTCCTATTCAGCCTCAGAGCTCAGTGGCATATACAAACATGTCTTTTTATACTTTGTGGGCTTCAATTTAGTTAGAAAACCCCATGGCATTACCGTTGGTAATTTGAAGAAAATCCTGGTTCATCTTTTACTTACATGAATCCTTCCCTCCTAAGACTTCAACACAGTTCACAAACAAGAAAAATCTAGCCACACACCCTCTGCACAGCTTAGAGTTGGGTACACACACAGGGAGGGAAAACACCATTTTTCATGGAAAAGCTAGACGCTGTCCTCTTCCTTCCTCACAGCACACCCAGTGAACAAGGCCACACTGATTTCAGAGATGTGTGCACTCCCAGTGCCCGGGACCCTTCCCATCACAGCCAGGCTGTTAAGAGGTGTTGCAGCAAGAGAAGGCTCAGGCAGCTCTCCCTTGCAGCAGAACAGCTGAGCTTTAAACTGCTTCTGGAAGGTTTTGCTCAGCCAGTAGAGAGCAAAGGGGTTTACACAAGAATTACTGAAAGCCAGCACCCGAGAGAAAATGGTGACAATGAAATGTGTGGCAGAGGGGTCTGCATAGGTTTCATAGGTGAATGAGTGGTAGAGATGCAGGAGGTGATTCGGCAACCAGCAGAGAGCAAACAGGGCCACCAGCACCAATACTGTTTTAGCAATTCTCTTCCGGGATTCAATCTGTAGGAGGGAAGAAAATGGCACACACACAAAAAATCATTTCCTCGGCAGAGATTTTTCAAAGCCATTCTCTTGATTTCCATAGAAATTTACAGTCGACAGGCTGGTCTCCCTTGGAACACATGCGCGTGAGCTATCGCCTAGGATGCGCAGGAAGTCAGCCTGTGGCTACAGAACACAGCCAATTAATTGGCATGGTAACCCGTGAGCTTGGTCTCATTAACTCTGATTCAGAGACCTCCTACTGCCCCCCACCCCCGTTTGGTGATACACTAGGATGGCGCCAACTCAAGGAGTGCTGTGGAATTCCCAGCAATTTAATTTAATTAAAAGCAGAGAGGCCCTGTCCAAAACTGTTTTCACTGCACCCACAGAGGCTGACTAGGGGAGAATAGTTATCTGGGGTTTATGAAAGTTGTCAAGTTGGCATCAAAAATTGTTTTAAGGTCTAGGGGTGTAGCTCAGTGGTAGAGTGCTTGCCTAGAATGTGCAATCCTTGAGTTCAATACTTAACACTGCAAAACAATTGCATCTAATCTATAGGAATTCTAACCGTATAGTCAAAGGGATAAAAGGCAAATATACTGTCCTTTATACATGAGAATGATCCTACCCATATCTGTTACTAAAAGAAATGAACCGGGTTAAGTGAAGATAAAGCCTGTGGTCTCAGACAGAGAAAAGATAGCACAACTTTAGCTTCCTATGCACAACTGTGGCACTAAGCGGAGTAGCTCCATGAAGAGGCCCAGCTCTCTGTGTACTGATCAGGAGGCAAATGGAATACTTCCCCCCATCTAAATCCTTTCCCCCCTTTGAACCTGTGTTTTGGCAGTGCTCCCTTTATTCTGTCCATGTTTGTGAGAGGAGACCACCCCTGGCTCTTGGAACAGTCTTAGTGGAGCTTCTGTGAGTCCAAGTGTTGCCGCAGGCACTTCATCCCCCTCACCTCCACACCTCTGTTTGCCCTTCTCTGTGTAAGTGGCTTGCACTAAATAATGTTATGAGCTCTTGCCCAATCCTACCAGTCTGTGCATTTCTATTACTGTGTTATATTTGCCGAAATAAAAGATGTTTTGCTTTACACTTTCACCTCATGCAATGTTCCTTACTACTCCATGGGACAAATAATTTTTACTACTCCCAAACCTCGGCCATCCCCTTTCTAATAACAATAGTCCTATCATTTATTGAATGCTTACTCTGCTCCAGGAACTATGTTAAGCACATTATCTGTATCTTCTAGTCCTCATCTTCATTTTATAGATAAGGAAACTGAGGCTCAGAGAGGTTAACTAACTTGCTCAAGACTGCTCAGCAAGTATGTGTGGGATTAAAACCAGAGCCCATAGTGATAACAAAAATACTACACTGCTATTGTGTTCACACACAGGTACGTACACAGTTGCTCACTATCCAAAGTAGGAATTTCACGTCTAAACTCAAAGTGCATTTGTACGAGTATCAATTAATACATACCTGCTTGCGGGCATGGCTTTGTTCCTCAGTAGGTATGTTCAAGGTGCTTTTGTAAAGAGTCCTAGCAATCAAAGAATAATAGACAGAAATAATCGAGAGTGGAATAATGTAGAACACTAAGAAGCTCAGCAGAGAATGTATTTCCTGCAAGAGCTTCTCAGTGACAGGATAAGAGGCACACGATTCAAATGTCATATTTTTCTTGGGATCTCGTAAAGTGTAGACATTGGAAAATATAGCCTCTGGCAGAGCGAATATCATGGACATGATCCAGATGCAGCCAGCTTTTGCACAAGTCTTCAGGATGGCATTGGAGGGCTGTCGCTCAAGTGGCTTCACAACTGCTTTATATCTAGAAGTACATAATCAGAAGCAAAGGTCAAAATACATACCAAAATCATAGTCTTGAGGTTAGAAGTGACCTTAGTAGTCATCCAATTCTACCTCCTACACAAATGTGTTTAGTCAACATTAACCACCTAGAATAGGTTCTGGTTTAAAAGACACATAATACACTCCAAGGCTTTTTATTTATCTTAATTGGCTTTTTCCTTATTCACTCCCATGAGATATTCCAGATTCGCAATTTTATAATTTTATGTGTACATGCTCTGTTAAGGAATAAAATTTTCAGCACAATTTTATGTGCGATTGAGAGTAATTCACCACTTATATATTACTTTAGGTGTTCTAAAAGACTTCCTTTTTGTGCAAGCAACTCATGTTAAATGGAATTAACTCTCCTTTCTTCATGAGTGAGCAGCCCTCAACCTTCCTAGAAAAGAATTTCAGGAGTTCACCACAATATACAGGAGAGGGTTAATTTCTTCCCCATTCGCAAGAGTTATTTTGCTGCCCAAGCGATTGATTGTGAGATTTAGGGCAAGGAAAAGATGAAATCGAAGCCTCGTGCCCCTGCAAAGATGCCTCCGCATCGGACAAATCCACCTTCAAGCCTGTATTATTAGTGCAGCCTTGGTCACCCAGTCAAAGTCTGCCCGATCAAGGCAAAAATTCAGAAAAGACACAGGGAAACCTTTTTCTACTCTCAGATTCCACAGTGTGAATAAGCTGTTCCTTATAGTACTGCCAGGCATTGATTACTAACAGGGTTCTCACAGGCTTTTAAAAGCATCACTTTTAACATTTGGAGCCTCAATTTATTTTTTCATGCTTTCACAGTTAGGAGCACAGAAAAACACAGCACTTAGATTGAAAACATCCTACTAGTCCAAACACCCTGACAGCAAGAGGTTTTCACATGCCTTAGCCATAGAGCTCTAAAAGTCAATCCGGGTTAATTTATCTCTCCGGAAACGATAGTGTCACTGAACGCCTATAGAGAAAACAAATGGAATTAAGTGATGACATTATGCTGAGTTAGCAGGGAGCCAAAACCCTCACCATTTATCTGCCATTAGCTAATTTGATGAATTTCAAATAAATTAGATGCATGTTATCTCTTTGCCATCCCTCCAGTATACAGTAATGCATATGTGGTCAGTTTCACACCTGTGCCAATGTTTTCATGTTGACAGTATTGTACCACTAGGCTGCACTAATGTATAGAGCATGGATGTTTTTTCTTTTACACCTGCAACAATTTGCCTCACTTAATAAGCTGGAGGAAAATAAAAACAACGTTTGGTATCTTTTCAAGCAAACAATTACACTTGAAAGAAAAGAAATTTTCCCTAAAGCATATATTTTCAACCTCTCCTTAAATGCTAATGCAGGCTTTTACACTAACTTTGATTTAAAATGCCACCGGATTTTCCAATATTACATCCCCGCTTCAGAGTGTGAGAAAAGCAGAATACTAGCCGGTAAACACTAAGTACACGCTTTCCCTCCTTTGTGTCTAATTTCATATCCTGGGAAATACAACAGAAAAAAGACACTCACCTGTCAGCGCTGAGAATCGTTAACGTGAACACTGACACTCCGACAGAAGTGAGCCGGATGAAGGAGAGCACCTTACAACCGATTCTCCCGAACAGCCATCCCTCTGCAAGGTAGTGGGTCGCATCCACGGGCACACAAGTCAGCAGAAGTAAAAGATCTCCAAAAGCCAGGCTGGTGATGAAAATATTTGGGACTGTTTGCATGGATTTGGTCTTGAAAAAGACTTTGATGAGAATAGCATTTCCGAGGATGCCCACTGAAATGATCACAGTGTAAGTGATGTAGATGGCACACAGTGCTTCTATTCCTGGAGAGTTGTCTCCGGTCCACCCTTTCTTTGTAGTATCGTTGGAAACGACAGAGCTTGAGGATTCTGTGTCATTCGTGATTGAAATTAAAGTCTGATTAGGTGACTGAGGCTGCCTCTGAGACATTCTCCTGGAGACTGTGTCTTCAGTATTTTCTTCAGTTCAAATGTGGCTGATTGTCACGTCTAATGCCTACGTCTAGTGGTGGGGCGGTGTTAGGAGAAGAGAGCAGAACAGAATGGAAAGAAAATCCAAGACATCCACACACTCCTTTGCTTCAGTTGATCTGTGTGTCTCCCAGCATGCTTGGCTAAGCGCTTACAGATCTGGCACTGAAAGAGTGGGAGGTGGAGGATGGAGGCATCTTATTGGTGTGCCTGTGATATAAGAGAAGGGAGGGGGCTGAGGAAATGCTCTGCAGTTGCTTATTCTTCCCTGTTGGGGAATCCCTTGAATAACTATGCCTATTAAATCATCTTATTGTTTATTAGAATCACCCTGCCTTCATACCCACCCAGGAGTGTCTGTGTGAATTTTGATGATTTTCTCCAGAAAACTCCTCACTTAGCCCTCTTCGATCACATGGTAGTCTAATGCATTTTCCTTTACACAATAAGTAAGTGGGAGTGCCCCCAGAAGCACAAACTTGAACCCACTCCTCAAGATTTTCTATCACAGAGGCACTGAAGCAACCAATTATTCACACTTGGATAGAGCTCATGCCACCTCCAAGGAGCAATAATTCAGGTGACCTGGGCTTAATACCTAGCTTGGATATAGGGTAATCTCCAGTCCTGCATATACAAGAGGCTTTGCTGTGCCATACCAAAGCAGCCTTTGAGAGGTGAAAAAGCCAGGCAAACCACCTCTCACTGTGTCCCTAAATGTCCTAGTTTTACTATTTGACTGTTTTAATACCACATCTTAAAAATGAGGTGTTGAAGGGTTCTCTCACCCTAGAAATGGTCAAAAGTGAGCCAGCTTTATTCCAAACCAAATAATATAGAACTCCACCAATTGGGGTTCCAACACAAAAAGATTTCTGAAAATGAAAGTCATTATTTTCAGATGAGGAAGGGCCCTGGATTGCCCTGGAGATGAGAGGTATGTAGAGGATGTTTACATTGACTGAGGGAAGTAGAAAATTATGGCAATCACCTTAGTGCCAGCACCAGAAGCCCCTGTTACAGAAAAGTGTGTGTGTGTGTGTGTGTGTGTGTGTGTACACACACGCGGGTGTGTGCGTGCATGTTAGGGGGTTGTTTGGGAGTGGGAGGCCAGCATTTTGAAGGCAGTTAATAATAATCCCTGCTAAGAAATATTCTTTGAAATTATCAAATTCAATGAACACTCTCTCAGCTAGGCAAAACATTCCATAGTGCAGTATTTATAAATATATTCATAATTGAAATTAGTTTGGGAAATGAAATGAAAACCACCAAAGTATTTGGCTGGCTGATAAACAGGGGAGCCAACAAAGACCGTTCTTTATACTAACAGAATAGGGGCAATACATTTCACAGAGACAGTGAAGTGGATGAACTGCAAGAATTACTTGGTTAATTTGAGCCCCCCAAACCACACTTATCTTTCACCCTTTTTGAAATTATCTCCACAGCTTGAATTACTCAGTTAAATAAGCACTTTTGATGGGAATGGGGCGAGAGAATGTATAAACCCAAATCCCTAAGTTTTTCAGAATATACCCTTAAGTAATTTCATGTACTAGGCTGAATGTATAAGATGGTCCCTATAAAAAATAAGCGAAAGAAAGAAGGAAGAAAAGAAAAAGAAAAAAGTCAGAAAAAGGGCTCTCTACAATTCACATCTTGTTCTCACTAAACTAATGATGAACTCTCTCCAGGATCCCTGCATATCATTTAGCAAAGAGTGAACAGTATCTCCAAATTCATACCGCAGCTAATCTTTGCACAGTACTATTCTGTAAGAAACAAACACTGGTATATGATGTCTAAAATTATGTGAATTCCAAAGACCTCTCTCATAGTTTCAGCAGGCTGCAACCATCAATGTCCTTTTCCCTTTCCTTCTTCCTTCTGGTCAGAAGAGGTCAGGAGAAAATAACAATATTGGAGTGGTACCGGCACTTGAATATCAGAGATGGATGCATCCTTAGAGATGGTGAAATTAATTGCTCTCCTTTTGCAGAGGCAGAAATGAGGTCCTAAAGAGGGAAAGTTGTCTTATCCAAGGTCTCACAAGAACACAATAGCAGAGCTGAGATGAAGCAGATTCTCTCTGGCTTCTGAAAGGTTAAAAATCAGCGATCAGAGCTGAAAAGCACTCAGTTCCTCACTATGAACCATATTTGCTCTTTTGGCATTGTAGACGTAGGTTCTCTGAATGTTCTATTAACCTAAGAACAAGAGCTTTCAATGTTAACGAGCAATTCATGAGAAATAATTTAAATACATCTGCTTTTAGAGGTATCTACCTTTTATAATTTTAAAACCCGCTCATAAACCGTGACCATGTCTAGTTAATCATTTGTAACTAAAGTTGTACTTACCCTGTGCAAAATGATGAAGCCCTTTTCGGTGCATCATTGGTCAACATTATCATTCAAGATTTTCAAAACCAACTACTTGGTCACAGATTAAGTAATTGAAACGCAAGCCTAATGTAACTTTTAAGTCAAAGGGAATATTGGACACTGAACAAATAAATTACCAGGTTTCTGAAATCAGATTTCCTGGTTTAGCCCAATCAGTTAGTGGTGTCAAAATCTTGTTTAAATCTCTGAAGACCTGGAATCTAGGATTGATGGAAAACTCTTCTCTGACTCTAAGGTGATGGAGAAAGGAGTTAGAAAATGGTGGCTATAGATATAGCTCTGAGATTCTCAGCCAGTGGTTCTCAAATTTTGGGGTTTTTTCCCTCAACTTTTATTTTTTATTAGTATGTGTTTGTTGTATATAATGATCACATTCCTTGTGGGGAGTTGGGACATGTTAGAACACGTCTTCATTCCTTTTCATACCCTTACTCTCTCCTCCACTCCCCCTCCCTCCATGTCTTGGTCCTCTTCCCCTTTGCAAAAAAAAGATCTATTTCCCTATTTCCTTTTATCTATCTTTGATTTTACTCTTTATTTATAATTTGGGTTTCTCAGATAAATCATATAATATTTAAGCTTGTGTGTTGGTTTACTTCACTTAAAAATTATGGCTTTTGAGACTCGCATTTGTCCTTTTTCATGGCAGAGTAGTACTCTGTTGTGTATAAATATCACATTTTCTTTATGCATTCATCTGCAGATGGATGTATAGGCCTCTTCCAAAGTTTAGCTATTGTGAATTGTGCTGCTATAAACTTGGGTATGCATGAAGCACTATAATATGACGTCTTTGAATCTTTGGGGAGGATACTAGAAGGGGAATAGATGGGTCAAATGTGATTTCTATTTTTAATTTTTTGAGGAATCTCTGTGCTTATTTCTATATTGCTTGTAGTAGTTTACTTTTCCTCAAACAATATAAATAGCTTACTTTTCCCCACAGCCTCACCAGCATTTGTTACTATTCGGTTTCATGATGATTGAGTAAGGAGGAATCTCAGTGTTGTTTTAATTTGCATTTCTGTAATGGTCAGAAATGTTGAACATTTTTTCATCTATTTATTGGCCATCTGTACTTCTGAACAGTGTCTGTTCATTTCAGTAGCCCATTTTTTTCTGATTGGGTCTTTAATTTCGTGAGGGCTAGGGTTAATTTTTTTCGAGTTATATATATTCTAGATATTAGTCCACTGTCTGAGGAATAGCTGGCAATTTTTTTCTCATTCTTTAGGTTGTCTCTTCACTCTTGTTTCCTTTGCTATGTAGAAATTTAAATTCGATATGAATTCATTTGTCAATTCTTGCTTGGTATTATTTCTTGTGCGATTGGGGTTCTGTTTAGAAAGTCTTTGTCTACATCTATGATTTCAAGAGTTTTACCTATTTTACCTTCAAGCAGATTGTTTCTGTTTTAATATTTAGATCTGATCCATTGTGCTTTTAGTTTGGTACATGGTAAGAGATACAGGTCTAGATTCAATCTTCTGCATGTGGATAGTCAGTTTTGCCAGCATCATTAGTTAAAGAGGTTGTCTTTCCTCCAGGGTAAGTTCTTGGCTGCTTTATCAAGATCAGATAGTGGAATGTGCCTGGAGTTGTTTCTGCGTGCTTTATTCTATTCCATTGATTCACATGTCCATTTTTTAAATACTATGCTGTTTTATCACTGTAGATTTGTAGTATAAGTTGAAATTCAGGACTGTGTTGCCTCCTGCTTTGGTTTTGTTGCCCAGGATTACTTTTGCTATTCTGAGTATCTTCTGGTTCCATATGAATTTTGGGATTATGTTCTCTAGTTCCGTGAGTAATGCTCAATTGATATTTTGATTGGGATTGCATTAAATCCATATATCAGTTTTGGAAGCATGGCCATTTTTATGATATTGGTTCTTCCTAGTATCCAAGAACAAGGGGTATCTTTCCATTTTGTGATATCCGCTTTGATCTTCTTTTTCTGAGCACTGTAGTTTTTCATTGTAGAGTTCTTTCCCTTCCTCAGTTAGGTTAGTTCCTAAGTATTTACTTTTTCTTGATGCTATTGTGAATGGTAATTTTTTCCTAACTTCTTTCTCAGTGAGTTCATTGTTGGTGTACAGGAATGCTATTTCTTTTTGTGTGTTGATTTTATATCCTGCCATGCTACTGAATTTGTTTATTAATTCTAGATGTCTTTGGTGGAGTTTTTTTGCATCTTCTATGTAGAGGATCATGTTGTCTGCAAATAATGATAATTTGACTTTTTCCTTTCCTATACAATCCCTTTTATTTCTTTCTCTTCTCTGATTGCTCTGGTTAATGTGCCAAGAACTACATTGAATAGGAGTGGTATTAATGGAAAACCTTGTCTTGTTCCTGATTTTGGAACGAAAGCTTTCAGACTTTCCCCATTTAATATGATGTTGGCCATTGGTTTGTCATAAATGGCTTTTATCATATTGTGATAAGGTCCTTCTATGCCTATATGCTTCGGGGTCTTTATCATAAATGGATTTTGGATCTTCATAAAGGCTTTTTCTGTGTCACTTGTGATTATCATGTGATTTTTGTCCTTGTTTCTCTTTACCTGACATATAACATTTATTGATTTGCATATGTTGAGCCATTGCTGCATCTCTGGGATGAATCCTACTTGGTTAATGATGTGTGATCTTTCTGATGATTTGCTGCAATGTGTTTGTCAGTATCTTGTTGAGAATATTTGTGACTATGTTCATTAAAGATAGTGGCCTACTGTTCTTTTTTTTGTTTGGGTCCTTTTCGGGTTTTAGAATCAGGGTAATGCTAACTTTCAGGTATGACTTTGGGAGTGCTCCTTCCATTTAATTTTCATTAAACAGTTTGAGAAGTGTTGGCATTAGGTCTTCCCTAAAGTTCATGTAGAATTCAGCAGTGAACCCATCAAGACCTGGGTTTTTCTTTTTTGGGGGGGCAGCAAGCCACGTTTATTTTTTTATATTTTTTAAAACTTTATTTTAGTGGTACATTTTAGATATATATAATAACATTCATCATAGGGAATTTGTACCTGTACATGGTATATCTTGCTGCTTCTTTTTATCCCATTTCCCTCCCCTCCCTTCAACCCTTCTTCTCCTCCTTATTTACCAAAGCTTTGTTTCCATTTTTTTCCTTCTATTCTCTTTCCTTTCTTGTCCCTCCATTCCTTTCCCCCTCCCTTGTTCTCCTTCCCATTTGAACAATTTCTTCCCTTTCCCAGTATAATACATTTTAGTCTTTATTTACACTTTTGGTTTCTCACACCAGAGGAACAATGAGATATTTAAACATGTGTGTCTGATTTATTTCACTTAAGAGTATGGTCTCAAGATGCATCCATTTACCTAGAAATGGCTCAAGCTTATCGTTCTTTATGGCAAAGTAGTACTTCATTGTATTAAACAAAACCCCAATGGATAAAGAGGATCTGGGCTTTTCTTAGCTGAGAATTTTTAAAAATTATTTCTGCTACAACTTCATTGCCAGTTATTGGATTTTTCAGGACTTTTATATTTCTTGGTTCAGTTTTGGAAATTCTTATGTATCTAGGAATCTATCCATTTCCTCTGAATTTCCAATTTATTACAGTACAGTTTCTGAAGTAGTTACTAATATTCCTCTGGATTTCAACAGTGTCCATTGTGATTTTGCCGTTTTTAAATTTCTAATTGTATTAATTTGGGTCTTTTCTTTTTTGGGTAACATTGGCTAGAGGTTTGTCAATTTTGTTTGTTTCAAAGGGCCAGCTCTTTGATTCATTATTTGTATTTTTTTAGTCTCAATTTCATTAATTTCTGCTCTGATCTTTATAATATCCTTCCTTGTACTAGCTTTGGATTTGGATTGTTCTTGTTTTGCTAGCACCTTTAGGTGCATCATTAGGTTATTTATTTGGGTAGAATGGCTCTGTTTCTCTGATGTGGGTATTTACAGCTATAAATTTCCGTCTTAGAACTGCTTTCATTCTGTCTTATAAGTTCTGGTAAATTGTACTGGTATTATTGCTTGATTCTAGGAACTATATAATTTCTTCCTTTATTTCTTCTGTGACCTATTGATTATTCAGTGGGGTATTTTTTAAAATTTCTATGTGTTGGTATAGTTTCTATGATTTCTTTTGCCATTGATTTCTAGTTTCATTGCGCTATGATCTGATAATATGCATGGTATAATTTTGGGTTTTTGCATGTTTTTGCATGCTTTATGGGATAGCATGTGGCCTATTTTTGAGAAAGTCTCATGTACTGCTGAGAAGAATGTGTATTCTGTTGTTTTTGGATGCAACACTCTGTAAATATCTATTAAGTCCATTTGTTTGAAGGTTTGGTTCAACTCTGCTATTTCCCTGTTGATTTTTTTGTGCATGTGTGTAGTTGATCTATTTGTGTCAGTGGGATATTGGGGTCTCCACTAAAATTGTGTTAGGTTTTATCTGATCTTGTATGTCCAAATGTGTTTGTCTTATAAAATTGTGTATGCTGATGTTTGGTGTGTATATGTTTATAATTGTTTTCTCTTCTTTTTGAATTTCTCCCTTAACCAATATGTAGTGACCTTCTTTGCTTCTTCTGTTGTTTTTTGGGTTCTTGTTGAATGGAATGTTGCTTTCTATCCTTTGATTTTTAATCTGTGAATTTCTTTTAGGGTTAAATATGTTTCTTGTATACAGCATATGATTGGATTTTGTTTCTTGATCCATTCTGTCAATCTGTGTCTTATGATTGGGGAATTGAGACCATTCACGGTGAGAGTTTTTACTGAAATGTATTGACTTATTCCTGTTATTGCATTATTTTCCTGTTGATGCTTTTTTTTTTCTTTTCTGCTTAACTGCTTACACTGCCTGGTACAGTATATCCAAACTATTAGACTTTTCAGCATTGTTGGTTTCATTGTCGCTTTTTATTTATTTATTTATTTATTTATTTATTTTTACCAAGAACATGTATTGGTACATTGTATACATAATAACCACATTCATCATGGTTATTTTGTACCTGTGCATGATGTATCTTGGTTTTCCCCCACTCTTCCCCACCCCTCCCTTCTGCTCCCTCCTTCCCTATTTACAGCAGGTTTATTTACATTTTTTCCCTTTGCCCTTTCTTTCCTTTTCCCCTTCTTTCTTTTCCCCCTTCTCCTTTTCTAGTTCTCCTCTCTTTTGAATATTATCTTCCTTCTATATAATATCTATTACACCTCTTTGTCCTTATTTACACTTAAGGTTTCTCATATCAGAGAAACAATTCAATGTGTACTTATGAGAGTCTGATTTATTTCACTTAAGAGTATGTTCTCAAGATACATCCATTTACTTACAAATGTCTCTAGTTTATCCTTTTTATGGCAGAGTAGTACTCCATTGTGTAGGAAAAACCACATCTTCTTTAGCCATTCATTATTTGTTGGGCATTTAGGTTGTTTCCAAGACTTAGCTATTACGAATTGTGTTGCTATGAACGTGGTTGTGCATATATCACTGTGTTATGATGATTTTAATTCTTCTGGGAAGATTTCCAGTAGAGGAATAGCTGGATCAAATGGAACTTCTGGTTGTAGTTTTTTGAGGAATCTCCATACTGAGAAATAAGATACTTTCATGATAAAGAGCCCAGAAGAAATTCATGACCACCAAGACAACAATCTAAAAAATTCACGAGGATGCCCTAGAAAGAGACAATGAAACTAGCAATGACAAAAGGTCTAATAGAATGAAGACACCAGATAGGGTGAGCAATTAAGTAGAAGGGAGAGACAGGGAATCAAAAATAAAAATAAGGCATAATAGGAATGAGTAATATCTATCAGTAATAACTCTCAATGTGAATGATCTCAATTCCCCAAACAAAAGACAGACTGGCAGAATGGATGAAACATCAAAATCCAATGGTATGCTGTATATAAGAAACATTTGACTCAAAAAGAAAGTCATAGAGTATAAATCAAAGGATAGAAAACAATACCACATGCAGTAGGAACCAGATAAAAAGAAGCAGCCATAGCCATCTTATATTCAGACGTAGTGGACTCAAGCCAAAACTGATCATAAGAGGCAATGAAAGTCACTACATATTGGTTAAGGGAACAATCTAACAGGAAGAGGCAGCAATTATTAGCATATATGCACCAAACAAACGTGTACCCAACTTCATAAAACAAGTTCTACTGGACATAAAAGATCAGATAAACATAAACACAATTATTGTCCTCACACTGGTGCTTCTGCTGCCCATACGTTCAATAGAATTTTTAATCTCCTGGATTTCTACTCGGAAGCTTTTCATGGATTTTAATTCTTTGCTAAACTTGTCATTCATGTTTCATACGATTTTGTTTAGGGGCTGGGGATTTAGCTCAAGTGGTAGAGCACTAGCCTAGCAAGCATAAGGACTTCAGTTTGATCCCCAGCATCCACACACACACACAAAAAAAATCTGTTAGTATCATTTTGTTTAGCTCAACTAGTTTTTTATTAGTGTCTTCTGTATACTCCCTCATCCTTTTGTTTACCTCCATTAACTGTTTATTTATATCTACTTTCATCTCACCAAGCACCTTATTAATCTGTTTTTATCTCCTTCATTATCCTTTTGAGTAATTCAGCTGTGTGCCTTTTGATTTCTTCCTCCTTGCTGTCTCATGTATCAGTTTTGGGGAAGTTGGGAGGTTTTGCAGGCATTATATTACCTTGTCTTCTCATTTTTCTATGGTTTGTGTGTGTGTGTGTGTGTGTGTGTGTGTGTGTGTGTGTGTGACTATGTGTGTGTACACGCACTGCGATTTGTAGGCATTTAGAGTGGGAAGACTTTGTTGCTAGTATGGAGATCTTCTTAGGTAGTGTCTGCTTTTCAATCGTGCACTGTGGGTGTGGCTAACTGTAGGCCTTTGCCTCTGTCCCAAGATCTGACCACCTTTGTTAATTTGGTAAGGGTGCATGCAGTGTAATTGGCTCAGCACCCAGTTATTTTATGAGTGCATTGCAGTATTGTTAATGACACAAAGTATACAGAGAAAACCTATTAACAGCAACAACTATGCTACCTTGACAATATTAAGTAAATTAGCAATGCTAATACCATCAAAGACAAACTGGATATTGACAAAACCTAAGAACCAATAATGTACCACTTTTAACCATAGAAAAAAGATTTATCTATAATTATAGTACAAACACTAAGGCATACCGTATATCAACATACACTAAACATCTACTAAATGTGACAACTATACATCCACTAACAGTAGAAAAGAATTCAACAGTAGTAACAGAGTTAACAATCTAAAGATTAATAAAGCTTAATGGTTGTATTAGTAAACATACAGGGGATGAGGAACAGGAGAATGAAAGAGGTAAAATTCAGCAATGGAAGATGAGAAGCAGAGAAAAGTAAGATAAAGGATCTAAGTTGTAGAAGAAAATTAATACAGTTAGATATAAATAACAGCAGAACAAACAGAAAAAGAAAGAAAAATAAAAAGGAAGAAAAAATAGAGTAAAACATTAAAATTTAAAGGAAAAAAAGAAATAAAGGAAAAAAGGAAAATTCTCCCAACCTCAAAGAACCAGTGAAGAATTAAAAAAAAAGAGAGAGAGAGAAAATATTTGGTCAAAAAAGAAAAACAAAAACAAAAACGAAACATCTTCACTGTATTTTTTTTTAATTTAGAGGACAATTCATTTAAAAGTGGTGAAAAAGGGGGAAAAGGAGATGATAGATAGCTACTCAACCAGTAGGGAGCATTCGAAAGCGAAATACTCCTTCACTGTATTTTTGAATGAATGATTTTCTCCCAGGATCCAAAGATTTTGAATCCAGCAAGTCATGGTTTTCTCTCCGTAGCTTTAAGGTCTGTGGGTTCACGAGGTGTCCCCCATTCCAGAGGCCCCTCTATTTATTCTAGGCTGTGGCAACCATCCAAACTGAGGTGTGTCCTTGCTCCTGTTGGTAGATGAGGAAAGCAATGAGACTTCTAATCTTTGCTTGGTGTACGCAGCAGAACAAGGGATTGAGCAGCCTGTTGTACTTAATGCCAGTAATTTCAGACCCAGCTCTTTCTGAAAGCCACACTCTGGGGTCTAGCTCATACCACAGAGTGCAGGACCCTGTGTCCTTTCCAGCCTGAGTCTAAACATCTCAGGAACTCTATGTCTAGCTCGCCCTGTCTCTGTGACTGTCTTCCACAGCGGTTTGTCACCCCAGTCACTGTGGGAGGTTTTACTGGGAATTCTGAAATGGTTTTTTAGTTGTTCTGAGTTTCAGTCTTAAATAATCAACCCCTTCCCAAATTGGCCTCTGATTAAACACTCTCTAGCAATATAGCAGGCTGTGTATTGGATTCCTTCTTCAACTATGGCCTGCCATGTCAGTGTAATCACTTCAGAATAAAACTCCACACTGTTTTGCAGTTTACAATACCCATTGCTTCTCCCTGGAGCTTCCAACTCCAGGAGCTTACCTTGTGTCTATGGAACTCGCCAGAAGGGGAGCTGTGGTAAGCTTCTAGATTGTTTCCTTCTTTTCCCTGCATTGTGTTCAGAGAGGCTGAATTTTGCTACTGATTGCTACTCTACCATTTTGGTTCCTACCTCAAATTTTGGCTTCCATCAGAATTACCAGGAATGCTTATCAAAACGGTCTGTTAGAATTTGCCTCCAGAGTTTCTAATTTGATAGGTCATGGTTTTCCCTGATTCTAAGATCACAGGGATATTTCTGTGGGTCTTCATTAAAGAAAATATATTGTGTGATATGATAAATCAAATATCTTCCTGGACCTGGCCCTCTTTTCTAAAGATCTTAATCCCTGGTGACTCCAATTTACTGAACTCTTGTTACCTCTGTCCAAATGGCTCAGGGTGCTTGGAGCGATCTTCCCAATAGGCAAAGATGAACTAGATAAATATTTTGCCTCATACTCAAGCACTGTTGATATTTTTGAGAACTAAAAAAATGAATAAACAGAATTTGCAATCTCTAAGTCTGTAATTACAAAGATTTCTCCTTTTGTACTCTCATAATAGGAAATAGAATGGGTTTCTTTGTTATAAACTTACTGGGCTTGACGAATTTTAAGAGGGTATGACTGACTGTAGGTTTATTTAGATATATATAATAACGATTCCTATTGTCACAGAGTTCTTTGCTCTCATAATTTCTTGCCCAAAAACTTTATTGGGACAGTTTCACCATATTCCAAGGGGAGCTAACTCTACAGAGGCCAAGTAAACCGAGTACAAATTGCAATGGTGGGCTCCACTAAGAGTAGAAATTCCAACTGAATCTCTTAAGTGGAATTTTTTGCTAAAGGCAAATTCTTGTTATGAGTAAAAGTGCACAACCATGTAGGCTGTTCTTGGACTTATATGCCTTTCTAGATGCCCTCATGCCTACACATGTCTAATCTTGTCCACTGTGACCAATGTGAAGTTCTACAATTATAATAGATTGAAACAATTTTGCATAAGATAAAATGTTTAGATTTCTTGAATACTGAGTTACAAATTAGTAAGTGGGTTAATTTACCTCTTACCATGTTTGTATCTGTCTTCTCAGTAATCTTTCTTTTTTAGGAATTCTCTCCCCTACCTCCAATCATGTATTCCATTCCCACATGGCTAACTTTTACCCTCCTGCTTTTTAATCTCTAGGAAGGTGTTTTAAATCAATTAAGACCAGACATTTACCACGTGCTCCCACAATCCCACTCTTAGGTATCTACTCAAAGTGAATAAAAGCATACATCCACACAAAGATGAGTATGCAAATGGATATGGAAGCGTTTTTATAAAAACGAACTGCAAATAACTTAAATGCTCATCAGTTAGAAAATGAGTAAACAAAATATTTATTCAGACAATGGAATACCACACAGCAATTAAAATGACAAACTACTGCTATGTGTTCCAACATGGATGAATCTTAAACATGCACAATGAAAGAAGTTGAGCTGATCAAGACACATGCTTTAATTAAGTGCACAAGATAACCACAAAGGTAAGTGTGGCTGCTGTACCCCTAAATTGCCAACCAAAATATATAAGAATACCCTCTAGATGTCTGGTCTGAGACCTTAAACATGCACAGTGGTTCCTTAGCATAAATTTTCTAAAAAGTACAAAACCATAAGTGGTGGATAGCATATCAGTGGTTCCATGGGTCTGAAGGTTGGGGTAGGGCTGACTGCTAAGAAGCACAGGAAAAATCTGCAGATGATGGAAATGTTCCCAAACTATGTGGTGATGGTTGCATGATTGTATAAATTTATTAAAATTTAAGATGTACACGGGCTAGGGATTTAGCTCAGTGGTTAGAGTGCTTGCCTCACAAGCACAAGGCCCTGAGTTCAATCCCTAGCACACACACACAAAATAAACTGTACACTTAAAGTAGATGAATTAATAATACATAAATTATATCTCAATGAAACTGAAAAATGTGGGGAAGAGTATAAGCCTGAAGCTACATGGCTGTGGAGGATAGAGACGAGTAAAATATTTCTAGCAGCCTTCACAGCATTCTGTGAAGGAATGGGGTTCATGCTCTTGAGAAATACAGAGATGAGAAAGACTTAGCACCTGTCTTTAAAGAACTTAATGAAGTAGATTAGGTAAGGACAAGAACAAGATGGTTTCTCAAAACGTCGTCCATACTCTGTCAAACTCAGGTCAGAGATGTCCCAAAGAAAAACTACCTGGACGCTTAAGGATTTTGACTTTAGATGTAGCTCTTGCCTTTGAGGAGCATCCACTTAGTGTCTGGGATGACAACATGTCTTAAGCCAGAACTCCACTACAGTGACCTGGATTCTGCTTCTCCCTCCATGGGAAGATCTTTTTAGAACAGCATACTTGTTCCTTCTCTGCAATTTGGCCTCACTGGGACCATCCTGGCCATTATGCATAGTGCATGCTGTTGACATCAATGATCTGTGTTAAGAGGTGATCAGGATCTCATTCCCTTTGCTGCCATGAGATTCCTTCATGGACGACTGTGTTAGATTTTCAGAGCCAATGGTCTTAAGAGAGCAGATTTAATAGGGGACATTTACAATATTCAATATTCACCCAGAAAGCCAAATGCAGAAGGTGCCGAATGTCCATCTAGGCACTGGAGACCCAAAAGGTCCAATTGAGGGCTGGGAGCCCACAGCACTGTCCCACGTACATCCGTGTCTACACATGATGGCTGGAGCCAGGACACGATGCTTACAGCAAAGATGACAACCAGAGCTCCTCTGAAGTAACAGCAGCCATCCTCGACGACAGCAAGGACCCGAGCTCCTTCCTTGATGAGGACAGCTGAGCGCCCTGCAGAAGAACCAGCCGCAGCAGAGCTTCTCCTGGGAAACAGCCCGCCCTAGCCGCGGCTCCCACTCTGCCTTATGTTGCATCAGCAACAACCCTCAGGTGGATCTCGTACACCCAGCATCACACCAACTCAGTCCAGCTGGGTGTTCTGGCTCAGGTTGCCCATATTAGGTCTACCACAATGACACAGGTCTCCTGCAAGAATGCAGGCACGCTCAGGGCAGATTCAGATAACAGCCATCATAACTTACTCCAAATTGGTGCTTCCCACTGTAAACTTGGGTTTTACATCTGAGTCAAGCTTGTCAGGCTTTACTACTACCTCCCCTCTGGAGGCTTTATCTTTGGGAGACCCACAGCCCCACCACCATTTCCCCAGGTGGAAATTTTAGAATGCCCAAAACCCAGAAAGGACCACAACTTACACTCAAGGTAGAAGCCATGCCACAAACAAGACAGAAATTAAATTCTCTCATAGGTTAGAGGAATGAGCGATCACAGCTAGTTAGAGGAGGACTGAGGATTGAAAGGATACATAGGAGGGTCCATTTTTTCATAGGGACTGTGAAGGATTTCAGTTAGAAGAGATGGGGGCCAGGGAAGCAACCATAAATAAAAACAAACAGCAAAGACAGAAGTGGGAGTATATGGGGGCAAGTTCAGGGAATGAAGAGTCCAGTTTTGATGAAGTGTGGGTGTGCATAGGAAGCAAGATGAAATAGGCCTGACAAAGTAGGTCGAGGTTAACTTGTCTTGTGGAAAATATGTGAATGCTGTGGGCTGAGTTTGCACCCCATTTAATAGGCAATAAGCAACAAGGAAGGAGAACAGCAGGAGTGGAAGGGAAGGGAGAGAGGATAATGGGATTAAAATTGATTAGATATGTTAATTGTATGTACCGACTTCTCAAAATAAATCCCATCATCATGTGACATTAACTTGCTCTAATAAAATCTAATAAAAAGCTATTTCGCATTTCTTTCAGCAGAAGGGTGGTCGATTTGGACTCCTCTCTTCACAATCTCAGACCAGATATCTAGAAGGTGTTCTTATATATTTTGGTTGGCAATTTAGAGACATAGCAGCTACACTCACACTTGTGGTTATCCTGTGCATTTAATTAAAGTGAATGTCTAGATCAGCTTCACTTCTATAAAAATGTTCAGGGCATACCCTGTCCCTTAAGGAGTTCGCCAGGGTCTGGGGATGTAACTCAGTGGTAGAGTGCGTGCCTAGCACGAACAGGACCAGGGTTCCATCCCTAGCGAAATACACGTGCACACACACACACACATGCACACACACTTTCTCTCTCTCTCTCTCACTCTCGCTCTCCCTCTCTCTCTTCAGAACCATACCTAAGACTTAAAACATGGCAGACTGATTGTGTCCCTGGAATCATTTCTGAACATCACTCTGGCCTGCCCATATCTCATCTTATCATTGACCACACTGTCTTCAAATCTTACTTAGTTTCAAGACCTCGTCCTGTTTCGTATTTCCTGGTTCCCATTTCCCAGGCTAGCCCGATACAAGCCATACTTACGAGAGTATAGTAAAGGACTGAATGAAGAGGGGCTTCAAAATAGATTCCAAAAGTCAAACTAATCAAAACTCCTGTTTGCTGGCGCTGTTGCTGGGGGAGATAAGCTACATCACTGTTGATGAAAATATTCTAGTTAAGAAAAAATGGTAACTAGGTTCAAATATGAAGTGCCTAATATTCATTTTTCTTTGTCCTCTCTTTAGACCACACCAGCCTTACACATAAGTTGAACAGGTGCCACCTCAATGGCTTTATCTCAGATGAAATAACAACTGCCATGTACTGTATGCGGAGTGCTATGTGTATTCTTTAAGTATGCTATCTCATTTAATTTAGAGATATCTCTGACAGGAGGATGATATTCTTTTGCATTTTAGAGGGGAAGAAACTAAAGTTCAGAAGGTAAAGAAATTTGCTTATGATCAGACACATTTCTAGATGGAAGAGGCAGAATTCAAATCTAGAACTTTCTAGTAGCTTCTTTTCTTTTTATTCATCTACAAAGCTAGGCAGAAAAGGGGGGACTGTAAGAAGCTGGAAGCAGGACAAAATGAGACACAAAAAATAAAGGCTGTTGATAGTCAAGTCAGCGCTGGAGCACCCCTTTTCTGTGACGGTACCTGATGCACAGTGTAGGGGTGGGTGTGGCTCTTTAGAAGATCTATTCTCCAGGACCCTGACTTGAGCAATCTTCAACTAAGGTTCCATTGTCAGGGCTTTGGAACCTCTCATGCTCTGTGGGCACTTCTGACTAGCTGGTCTTGTCTCGTATCTATGAGTCAGTCTCATATTTGGGAATGGGGTAGACAATACAGCCAGATAGATAAGAGCTTCTTAACTGACTCTGGGAGGAAGTGGAAGTAGCTATGTCAGAGAGGATGGGATGTCAGCAGGCATGCAGAGGATGGAGAGGTATGTCGGCAGGCATGCAGGATGGAGGATGGAGGATGAGGATTTGTGACCCCTAGCTGTGTCAAAGGATTCTTCCAGAACCTCAAAGTAACACCCAATTCTATGATGCACGGAATTCCATCCTCCCTCCAAGAAACAAGAGAAATCTCTATCTAGAAAGGGATGTGAAGTGCATTTTGTAAAACATCAAGAAAAGGACTTGAGTCCAAGTTTAGAAAAGATAAGACAAAGGGAGGCTGCAGTCCACCAAATCAAATGCAGAGACAGAGTCATAAAAGTAAGAAAGGTAGCTTGAAGCAGAGCCTGGACGGCTGCCCCATTGCCCCAAAGCCAAGACTGATCATGTAGTCTGAGGACTGGGACTGACTAGTGCAAGGCCTCTGGCTCCAGGAATGGTAACAGAAGGCTACCACGGCCTGAGACATGGCAGGATATACACTACCCCTCACCCAAGACATGTAAACCTCTTAGTGTCTCATGCAAGAGAAAATTGGCTTTCCTGGGCCCTGTTTACTCCAGAACACCCTCTCTGGAAGACGGACTCCCAGGCCCTAGGGATCATGTCCATGATGTTTTCATTACTGATTATTATTTGGATGTCTGAAGCACATTTCTAGCAGAAGTGCAGAGGACCTGAAAAATGAAACATCACATACCACGAGACACAAATTAAATATCAATTGTAGGAAAATAAACGCGTAGATGAGCTTTACTAATAGTTGTGACTAATAGAGTTTGAAGCTCTGGAGATGCAGAAAAATAATAACAAGAAGTGGACCATGGTCTCTTGACAAGCAAAACAAATGCTGGCTGCACTGTGAATGTTATATGCTTCAATTCACATTTTCTTTTCCTTTCTTCTCTCTCTCTCTCTCTCTCTCTCTCCTTCCTTATTTATTTTCTTTTTTACTGTTACTTTTAGGATGTTTTAGCTTTCACCCTACCCACCTTTTTTTTCAGCAGAGTGATGTGAGGAGGAGCCAACCCATGTCCCCAGTGGATAGCGCATCGTTGTGGCACCAGAGGTGGGGTGGCATGGGGAGGAGTTCACCGCCATTCCGAAGTCAGCCTCACCCAGGAGATGGCTCCCCGGGGTAACACTGCTGGGAACACCAACGTTTTTATCCTCCTTATGTTTGGATTCAGGCATGCCTGACAGACCGTCTAAGGACTTAGGCAGGTTCGCTCCTCAAACAGAGACAAAGCCAGAGCAGCAACTCTGTATTCCAGGAGTACATCACCTACTAATCAGGAGGGCTGCATGGATCACAGTCCTCAGCTAAGTTGGGGTTCACTGTAGACCTAATGCTGGGGAATGGGCTTTTCCAAATTAGCCAGAGGATATGTTGTGGCTTGTATCTAGATGTCCCCCCAAAGCCTCATATGGGTGGGGATTTTTTGGAAGTGGCTGTATTTAGGGTGTGTGATGCTCGGATTAAGGGTGTGATACTGGGATTAAGGATGCCCCACACTGGGTGTGGGTAGCAGCACCAAAAAGGCAGGTAGCCTAGAAGGGATAAAAGGACAGAAAGAAGGCAGGCTTGCTGCTGTTACTGCTTCTTTGCTACTTTGTAGCTTTTCTGCCTTCTGCCTGCCCTGCCATGCCATGGACTGTTTCTCCTCTGCGATGCTTCTCTGCCATGCCACCCTGCCTTGGAGCCAGCTGACTATAGACTGAAACCTCTACAAACTGTGAGCTGAAATAAACCTTTCCTCCTTTGATTTTGAGTGTTGGCTATTTTGTCTCAGCAACGAGAAAAGCAACTAAGACAAGATGAAGAAAGGGCCCACACCCCATTCCAGTTTTCTTTGTCTTTTAGAGTATATAACAAGGTTTCTTACAAAGACAATGAAGTGAACTGCTTTAAGGATCTCTCCCACACACCCCGTGTTTGACTGCACATCAGTAGACAAAATTACTTCCATAATCTCCAAGATGATCTCTCAGAAGAGCTTGAAAATGATATGTGATAACAAGAACCATGAGTACCGAAAGGGGATAAGTTGGTGAAGCTGGAACAACTTGCTAACACAGACACTCTGGAGTCCTCCTAGTGTGTAGATTAGGCACTTGACGCAAGCTTGGGCACTTGGAATTCTTTGCTGCACTCCATCCTTTAGCTCCTCTTTACGTTAAAGTTTGGATATCACAGAGCTAAAGTATTGGATTTAGGTAATGGTTTACTCTTTCTGCTGAATGTACCATGGACGAGTGGTAACCACCTCTCTTGATTTTTAAATGACTAAGCCAGGACTGATCCTTGAATTTTTGGCAATGACTCAATGATGACGACTTGAGAAGGGTATGTGATCATGACTTTGAGTGATACAAAAGCAGGAGCCAGAAAAGAAGGACTCAAGCTTTTCCCAAATTGATTCATCCTTTTTACAGAAGGATCATTACACTAATTCCATACTCTATTTTCTTCTCTTTGCTCTAGACCATCTGGGCTCTCTAGACTTTTCTCACTTGAATAGACTGAGATGGGGCAGCTGTATTTGTCACTGGTCATGTGGACTGAGGAGTGAAACTCTATAGGACAAGACCTGTGGTTCCAGGAATGGAAACGGGATGCCGTGGCCTGAGATATGACGAGCTATGCACTCTCCTCCCTGAGGATATGTAAAACTCTTATCAGCTTGTGCAGAACATTGACTTTCCTGGGTCATGTTTACCCCAGAACTAGAAATATAATCAGTTTTTCCATTTTTTTCCAGATACTTACCTATTTTTAATAGAAGCAGTTTGGGGTTTGGATCAAAGAGACATCCTTCCCTTGCTGAATGGCTGGGAGGAAGTCCAGAGGGAAAATGAGTTAGATGACACACACAGGGGAGGAAACAGTGGGAACAGCAGAGATAAAAGTTGCTGCCTTGTCCCTACTAGCTCCTCCTTCATAGACGTTACCCTATGGGAGGGCACTTAGTGTACAGGCCAGGCAGACCATCTGCTATTAGTGCCCCGCAGTATGAGAGAAGCAATGGAGAACATGATTTGAGCTGGAACACAGGATGGAGGAGATCCCTTTCTAGGGTGCAGCAGCTGTGTTTTTGCCTTTACAGAGGCAGGTGCCTGGGATTACTCACAGGTTTTCTGTCATCTTTGAGCTTTATCTATGTAGAAGGGATAAGAGTGGGTGGTGATTTGTGGTAGAAAAATGTGCATCAGTAGTGGTTCTTACTTTGCATGGTAGGCTGGAAGACAGCTCCAAGGCTGGTTTGTCTAAGAGGCTGACCCTGTTTAGGGACCTCTGGAAGTATTCTGGGGACTGGTAGGAACAGCAATGGAAAAATGGTTCCCCTCTCCTCTCCAGCACCTCCTTCCCAGGTCTTTTGACTGTCCCTGTAGATCTACTAGCACTGCATCTACCTACTTTTCTCCTTTTAAATGAGACTTTTATGTCTTCGTCTTACACTTGGGGACCTAGACTTAAGCCCCTTTTCATTTTCTTGCTTTGTCTTTGTCCATGGGAAAAGTGTGTGTGTGTTCATAAGGAAAATGGATCAGTTAGTAGATGATTTCTCCTAGGGATTTCAAAAGAAGGAAGCAGCCCAGGAATAACTGAGTGTTTATATCAGGACAATTGGCAATTGAAGTTGAAGTATGATCAGGTTGAGAAAGGGTTTGATTGACTTGTGGTAGACAGAAGTCTTTTCAAAGTGCACCGCTAATCAGACAATATAGCCTATGGTTATTTATCATTCTCACCATGTTTAAAGGTAGCCATACCACTCTTCGTCCATCCTACTGACTTTCACTCTGTCCTCTGTTCTGTTTTACAAGAAAGTTTCTGAAACTAAAACTAGTCACAAACAAATGAGCCAATGCTCAGAAGGAATGTTTCTTCTGTCTCCTGAGGGATGAATGGGCCCAGCTTCCTCCCTGCACATTTCTGATTGGTAGTGCCTACTATTTGCTACTGCTACTGTGATTGGGGTGTGGCCGGAGAGCCAAGGTCAGGGTTTGCTTTTCTTAACTTTGCCCTACACTTTCCATCTTTCTTCCCTGGTAAGGCATCAGGAGCAGGATTCCATGGGGTCAAGCTTGAAGACTGGTCTCAGGGGGCCTTCCTGCTCTTACCTTTGTGAGTAAATATTTCCTAAGACTGGAGTTCACCCTTTTTTCTCAGGGAGTGGTCGTTCACCTCACACCCTATTGGCTGACATCTGCTTCTCTCTGCTGCTCAGACCTCCTTTTCCTTCCCTCCAGTAGCTCCTCCAAGTTGCTAGGCTTTTCCAGCCGTAGGATGAACATTATGAGCACTAAACCTGTGCATTCTCACGGAGTGCAGCGCTTAGAAGGGCTCTGCACTTGCTTTAGTATTCTGCAGTCATCATCCTGAAGTCATGAATTTTTTTTTAATAAAATGTCTCATATTTTCATTTTTCCTGAGCCCTACAAGTTGGGGCTGCTGTGGCCTGAGATCCAGGAGGGAACCGCACACACTGCATTTCCTCCCTGCCAAACCAGGCCTCCATTCGGGTGTGAGATCCCTTCTTCGGGACTTTGACTTAGCAGCTCCATTAGCCTTGTTCACTCACCTGACTGATCAGCCACAGTTTCCCCTGCTTTCTCCTCACTATGCCAGGCGCCCTATCTGGGACCCATGTGCTGGGACTTCTTTCAGTGTAGATCTTGTCCTCAGCTCTTAACAGACTTCCGAGGATGCCTTAGGTCAGTAAGTGACTTTTCCCTGGTGTATGAGATGAATGTGCCTTATCTTTAATCATGGGATCCACAGTCTCCACTGAAAGACTGCTCCACTCAGGAGGCCAGCAGATATCAGAGAAGAACTCTGCATGATGGTTTGTGATGAATAAGGGCTATTTGTCTCAGATTCCTTGGATTTTGTGGGGCCTTGCTGTGTGTGTTCCTGGCCACATTTCTCTTTTGCAAAGCAGGGATGACTTGAACCAACCCTTCCTTGAAATTCTATTGGCACTGAGAGGAAGACTCACAAGTAGGACATGGCCCAGCCCAAAGTGCTTAGGAAAACTAAGGATAAGGTGGCTGCAGCCCTCTGTGTCTGCTTGGGGATAGGGGAGTGGAGAGCATGGTGTGAGTCCCTTTCTATGCCTTATTCTTTTCCTCCCTCTTGCATTTCTTCCTTCTTTCCTTCCCCCTTCATGCCACTCTCCTTCCCTCTCTGCCTGCTTTCCTTTATCTGTAGATCTGTGAGGTTGACTTGGCCCCTCCGACACCAACCAGCCTGTGGCTCTGGATTGGGCTCCCTGGCACCTTGCCAGGGGACCAGTGCAGTGTTGCCAGGAGGGCAACTGAGAACTGACTTCTTGGCTGTGATTTAGCTGTCCTGGGATGTGGGGGTTGAAGAGCTCTAAAAGAGAAATACAGTGGCATCAGGTAGGACTAAGAAGCAGGAGGTGGTGATCCTTGGGAGTGTTTGCTGTAAACTTCTGCTTTTCTTTAATTCACACCTGGAGCAAAGGTCAGAGCAGGAGGCAGAGTGGAAGGATAACAGATAATCAGTATACGGGCAGTGGGATCAATATCTGCGCCGGAAGAAATGGATGGCTCCGAGGCAGGAGAGAGGAGTGGTGCTGGGACAATGTAGAATTTGGTAAGATGCAAGACAAATCCAGACAGGTTGACAGAAAACTGTTAACAGGTACCAAAGACTAGAAGTAAAAAGTTGACCCTTCAAAGAAGAGCCAGTAAGAACAAGCCTGGTGCTGTGGTATCACAATAGTATGACACAGAGTTCGGGTGAATTACAATTCATTTCTTATACTTGACTTGTTGGCTGATAAACACAGTGACCCAAAAGGTTTGAAACAGCTCCCATTTTCACAGAGACCTTCTCTGTATGGTTTCTCTGTATGACTACCAAAGCTGCTCACCCCGACTTGCACTTCATTCTGCTGCTTGTGTAGGGTCTTACTTGGCCTGATTTGTATGGCCCTGGAGTGTGACGGCATGACCACTCTGCCAGGTAGCTCATGCAGGGTGAAGTAGTATAAAGCTTCCTCCTAATAGTTGCTGTGTCTGCAGGGGCTCCCCTGAGGCAAATTGCCCACAGGGAGGGCTATCATGGCTGTGGTATGTTGAGGTCCATATCCACCTACAAAGGGAACCACAGAAGACTCCACAAAGTCCCAAGGGCTTATGTTATTGTGGCTGCCTCTGGCTCCCTCACAAAGACCCAAATCCTCCTGGGCATAGTAAAAATTCAGCCTTTGTCCCCTGTGGCAAACTCTTTGATGCAATCCAGTCCTGAATTCTTGAGTCCTTTTCCCCTAAGTAGACCACAGGACACCAGTACATCCCTTTTGCGAGGCAAATCTGAGTGCCAAGAAGCAAGAATACAGTCACAGCTTCAGCATTCCAGCTTGCTAGGGATCTAGTTACATTTAAAACAAAATTGCACAGCCTAGCTGCTGTAGCAAAACTGAAACCTAAGAAAGACAGCAGTCCTGCAAAAGACATAAACTGAGACTTCCTAGTAGAGGAGGCCCACCACTATAAACAAGCAAAAAGAAACATTCCAATGGCTCACCCCATAATCAGCCTCAAAATAGAAACTAGAGGATAGAAAACCAAAATACAAAATGAAACCTAAGATCTCATCTTATTGAAAATTAAGACTTCAATTAAAGCTTCATGCGCATGCAGAACAAAAGCAGGGCTGATTGGCTGTTACATTTCTTCAACAGTAGCTCTGAGCTACGCTTGTCTCTTTCCAAAATGCACCAAGTGATGAGTATCTCACATGACCAGTACAAAGCAACCTGTCGCAGTTCTTACTGGTCTCTTAGAAAGGGCCTGTCCAGCATACAATATTCCATAAAGAGGAGACCTATCTCTTGCATTGGATTTTTGGGGCCTGACAGGTAGCCCACCCCACTCCAGTGGTGCTTAGTGCTAAGAATCTTAGCAACTAAATCTCCTTAGGAGAAGGCAGACAGCCACTGAGCAGGATTAGTATGGCCCCATAGATCTACCATTTTGGCGAACACTCAGAATGCAGATAGGCCCTGCTAGCCCCTCAGAGACCTACCTAGATGCAGATGCCTGACGACTGTCTATTAAAAGCATTCCTCCAAATTACAGGGCATCCTTCATGCTCCTAACTGTACAAGCAGTCCCTATAAAAGTGGTACTGGAGGAATGATGCTGTCCCAGTACCAGAGTCTAACAAATTCAAACCCAAAATAAACTCTTTCAACAAAGAAGTGCCCATAAGGGGTTCTGAGGACAAAATCATCAAGTCACCCAGCAGAACTGCTGGTACTAGAAACTTGGAGACTCAGGCTTCCCCAACTGCTAAATCTCTGGCAACTCTGTCTTAGAACTACAGGACATCTTAGAACTGGCCAAACAAATAATCCAACAAATGTACCACCAAACCAAAACAGTTCATTATGCAACTCAAAATTTTACACACAATATCCTGAATTCCTAAGGACCTTTCCCACTGGTTGTCCCCTGCAGCTTAGGATGACTGGCTGTGCTCCTTGTTCCAGAGTCCCTCCTGCAAGCAGGTGGACTATTTGTATTGAGCTGGATATGCCAAACTAGTACCACCTACATGCAAGTATACTTAACAAGAATCTTGGCACAGTAAAACAAATGTCAGGGGTGGGTTGTGGAAAAAAAAGAAGTGAATGCAGTAAGTCACTCCTAGAGAAATGACATTCAGTGAAACCATTTACATCTGCCATCCCAGAAACCATCAGAACTTTCAGCCACACTCACTATGCTCATACAAGGAAACATGCCTTATGTCTTTCTTTTGATTTCCAATCATCTACTTAGGATGATTGTGTGAAATTAGTTCACCTGTGTATTATTAGATTGTTTAAAACAAATCCTGCAGGTGGACTTGTGTTTCAGATATAGAAATTCTTGCCACTAGGCTCTCCAGTGCAGAAATGGGCAAAGTGACGAGAATCCCCAAGCAAAAGGAGCCACTGGCAAGAGGGGTCTCTGATGTACAAGCACAGGAGAGAGAGCAGAGAGACAAAGATAGACATACAGACAGGCACGCGTGCACACACACGTGCACAGAATAAGCACACACCTGATTCTAGAGACATGTACATAGGAATAAACATCTAAATTACTTGTGTTAACTGGCTGTGTGGTATGTTTGGATATCCTATATCTTAAAGCAGGAAGGAACAGCAGATGTGGCAATGGGCACAAGGAGCAGAGCCCTAGGAAGGACACCAAGGTCAGAGGAGAGGCATAGATCCAGCGACTAGTACGGGCGTTCAAAGAGGTCTTGAGACAAGGCACGGCAGAGTGGTAAGGAAGGCAGCGTTGCAGTCTTTCCACTCATTCAGAGTACACAGAGTGTGTCAGGTGCAGGCTCCGGAGCTAGGTGATGGGTATACAGCAATTACTAAAGCAGGCTGACACCAGCTGTGTCAATCTACTCAGGCTAGTGTAGCAAAAGACCATAGACTGGGTGGCTTAGATAGACATCTATTTTCTCACAGTTCTGGAGAAGGCTCAGATCTCACCATGGAGTCATGGTGTCATTTCCTGATGAGAGTGCTCTTTCTGGCTAGAAGACCTTCTCACTCTCCCATCAAATGGCAGAGAGAGAACAAACATGGAGGAGGAAAAGAGGGTAGGGAGGAGCAAGGGGAGAGAGAGGAAGAACCAGCTCTCTGCTGTCTCTTCCTAGAAGAGCACTAATCCTATCAGATCAAGGCCTCATTCTTATGATTCCTTTGTACTTAATTACTTCCTCATAGGCCCTACCTCCAAATACAATCACATTTTGGGTTGGAGTATGAACGCATGTGTTTTAGAGGGACACAATCTAATCCCCTGCACTAGCCCTGTGAAGGTCAGTGAATAGAAATGGCTCTAGGGGCTGGGGATTTAGCTCAGTGATTAGAGTGCTTGCCTTGCAAGCACAAGGCCCTGAGTTCAATCCCTGGCACAAAAAAAGAAAATAAAAAAGAAATGGCTCTAGCTCTACTACTAGTTGTGCCGCCTTGGGCAAGTCATTCAACTATCCTTTGATTTGGTTTTCTCAACTATAAAATGGGGGTGGTAATATTTATCTTCCAGCATTGTTTTGAGGCACAGGCAGCTCCCGAGTTTCCGTATAGGAGTGATTTAAACACTGTCTAGTTAGCAGTAATAGCCAGGGGAACTTACCTTAAATATTCTACCTAGTACCATGCATTTTTTTTATCATGCGTATATTTATTTGGAGTTGTTTTCAAGGGTCTGACGGAGATGGAGGAGAAGGGCTAAAAGCCTCCTATCCCTCAAGCTGTCCATTGACTCAATCACTTTGTGGGAATAAAACAGAAACAATGTGTGTAAAGGTCTTATTACATTGTCTGGCATATAATACGTAGAACACTAACAAAATCCAATTATACAATTTAGAACACAAGATTGGACTTATGCAAACATGATCAGTCATTTGGGTTAGATTTTTTTATTTTTTATTTTTTTGGGTGGTTAGATTTATAGGGGCCCTTAGTCCTCACTAAGTCTCAGAATCATCTGGGCTCATGTAAGAAATGCCTCGGTCCCATCCCCAGAACCTCTGAATCAATTGGTCTGGTGAGGGCTCTTAGCATCCATTTTTTTTTTCTTTAAATCTAAACATGACTTGTCATGTGAAGTAAGGGTTGAGAACCAATGTAAGGTTCTGGAGATGGGTCTAAGTCTAGAGCAGTGGGTCAAGTGAACATGCCTGGTAAGAAGTGAGGCCCGTTACTCTAGGAATGAGTTAGGGCCTTCAAGGCAGGGTTGAGGACTGTGAAACAGCCACCTGTACCAACCACTGGGTAGGTAATTGTTCTCTTTCCCTTTTCTTAGGAAGACAGAACATTATATGTATATACATACATATAATCTCAACAGAATTGTAACTAGTGTAACTATAGTGTTCTTTTTTAAGCTTTTCCTCGTGTAAATGCCACATCATAAGACACTTTTGAACTCAATAGCTAGTGGAATGAATAATTCAATCTTCAGGAAATTAGAAGCAGCACAACATCTTTTCTTTCATTTCTACTTTGAGCTCAAGATGTTGCTTGGCAAATACATCTGAAAATGTTTCTATCTCATTTATTTCTGGACACACAGCATCTATTCCAGTGGCTTATAGAAAGTAGGTTCTTAGTAATTATTTGTTGAATGAATGAATGAATTGAATGGAATGAACATAGCTCCCTACACAGATGAATGGAAATGAGCTTGGCTGCCAGGACACATTGTACTTTAAAGATGTGTGTACTCGTATGTAAGGCAAACCTCTTTATAATGTTAATTAAAATAAATTGTTATAATGAAGAATTCTCCTGTGCCACCACAGAAGACTAAAGTAAGCAAACGGAGGGTGGATTTATGGCTCTGAGCTCATCAATGAATACTACTGATACTTCCTCCTTGAATATGTACCACTAGATCTGTGCAAGTTTTCGTCTTGATTACCAAAAAAAAGGTAATTGAGTCCCAGTGTTTAATACCATAAGATCGTGATCAGGTATTTACTGTATGATCTGAGAGGGAAGTTGGACTGTTGATAGAATGGGCATTTGCCTAGCCTGTTTTCTTGAGTTTATCTAACTTTTTCTTACTTTTGTGCTCACTTTCGTTATTCTAGTTATAATTTGGAGAGAGCATTAAAGCACCAGCGAAAATGTTCCCTTAATGGAGTCTTAGAAGCAGGCGCATAAGGTGGAACCAATCCACAATCCCTTATCCAAAACCCTTGGGGGCCAGCTGCATTTCAGAATTCAGAAAATTTTAGATTTTAGATAATATGGTACATATACTCTATATTTCTTAACATCCCTAATGGGTCTGGGGCACTATCCCATAGAAAATACATTAATATTTCTACAGTGAAATGGATATATATTCACATTAAGTATGATAAATAATGACACAAAGAGCCTTACACCATTTCAGGACAGTTTTTGCCACCAAATGAGTTTTTCAAACTTAAAGTTTTCAGAGCCTTTTGGATTCTGGACTTGTAGATAAGAGATTATGGACCTATAATAGGTGTTCTTTAATGGAAAGTGCTTAGAACAGTGCCTGGCACTTAGTAAGCATTATATAACCGTTACTTTTGTTTTTGTTATTACCACCCACACCAATGTATCCATACTGCCACATTTAAAAGAAATGTAACTAGGCCAGGAGCAAACACCTCACTCCCTCCACCCAGTTACCACACACACTTGCAAAATTCAGAAGTATAGACAGGTAATCTTATAAGAAGGTCTGGCTTTGGATTCCAGCCAAGACAGAGTAGCCCATTCCTCCCATGTCTTTCCTCTTGCAGTTCAAAAATACCAGACATAACACAAGAAACAAGCACTGAAGGAGTATAAAAAGTGGAAAGGAGATAGACTGTCTTGGAACCTCTGGACTCAAAGATCTTGTGGTGGTGAGTCTCCTTATTTTTTCATTGCCTCCTGTATATCCTGGACAAGGTGCTAGAAACAGATCCAACCCAGATTGTCAATAGGCACACATAAAAAGAGCTCCAAGAGAACCCTCTTCCTCCAGCCAAAAGAATGAAAAGCTGGTGCTGTCACAAAGTAGAAAAGACTTTGAAAATACCTTTCCTACTCAAACTAACCACCAACTGAAAAACTGTACTGGCAACTCGTGGTTTTAGCAAAGCTAAGTGAGGAATTTGTCTTTCACCCTTCATGCAGTGGAAGGAGGGAGTGGTCTGATTCCCCCACCACAGTACTGCCAGCAGAGCCTAGCAGGCAGCTGAGCCTCCACTTCTTACTAGGCAGCATGAAACTAAACAAGGATGTGTGTTTGTGTGTGTGTGTGTGTGTGTGTGTGTGTGTGTGTGTGTGGTCAGTGGGTCTAGTCTGCATTCTGATTTGCTACCCATTGTGAGGTCAGTGTGACACAGTAGGAGATCAATCCCCACCTCCACCCAGCATCAACGAGGTGAGATGAGGCAGTGTGAGAGCGTGATTTCCCTTTGCCATGGAACCAAGAAGGGCTAAACTTCCACCCCACTCATACACAGTGAGACAGTAGAAATAACTGCTCAGTTTTGTTGGGCCAAGAGGTAGCTGAATATCCACCTTCACATAGACCTACCCTCCACACCTAAACAGAATGGCTGCCTGCTAGTAAAGAAGATTAAATGCAAACCAGACTCTTCTAACATGATACCCCAAATGTCCAGGATACAATAAAAAACAACTCGTCACACCAAGCACCAGGACAATCTCAGTCAAATGAGAGCAGACAATCAACAGATGCCCAAACTGAGATGACTCAGATGTTGGAAGTATCTGAATTGTTTTTAAAACAACAATAAAAAATGCTTCAAAAAGCAATTATGAATTACCTTGAAACAAATAAAAAAGAAAATTTCAGCAAGAGAATAAAAGCAATAAAAAAGAACTAAATGGAAATTATAGAACCAGAAACATTAAAAACTCACTGGACAGACTCAATAGTATCTCCGAGACAAGAGAGGAAAGAATCAGTAAAATCAAAGACAGATTGATACAAATTACCCAACCTGAACAACAGAGAAAATGGAAAAGTAAGCAAACCACCAGGGACCTGCAGGACGATGATGAAAGACCTCACATTTGTTTCACTGGATTTCTAGAAAGAGCAAAGAAAAAGCATGAGATTAAAAAATATTTGAAGAAATAACATCTGAAAGTCTCTCAAATTTCTAGAAAGATGCAGCCTCACAGATTCAAGAGACTAAGCAAAACCCTGATAGGATAAGGCCAAAGAAACACATAATAAAACATATCATAATAAAACTCCTGAAAACTAAAGATGAGGAAAAACTCTTGAAAGCACACAGAGAAAAATGAGACATTATTTAGAGAGGAATATTATTAGTCACTTTAAACCATGAGAGACAGCAGGAAGTGGTTCTGAGAGGTGGTTCTTTGAAAGGATAACAAAGTTGGCAAATGTCTAGGAAGACAGATATAGATAAAGAGACAATAAATCACCAAAATCAGAAATTAAAAAGAGGATTATTACAGGTCCTATAGCAATTTGGAGGATAATGAAGGAGTGCTACAAACAATTCTATATACATACATTTGACAATGCAAATAGGTCAATACCCCAAAAAGTGCAAACTACTAAAACTCACCCAATGTGAAAGAGAATAATCTGAATTGTTCTTTTATTATTAACAAAACTTCTGTAAAGGAAACTTCCATGCATGTGTAATTTCACTGGAAAAGTCTATTAAATATTTAAAAAAGCAATACAAATTCAACAAATGTCTTTCAGAAAATGAAGATGAAAGAACTTTTCCCAACACAATATATGAGGACTTGATGTTAAAATCAGACAGAGACAGAAAGAAGGAA
>PVJO010013671.1:0-51254 GCA_004026905.1 Hystrix cristata | reverse complement strand
CATTACTCTCAACTTATTGGTAGTATAGTTGGTTTAGAGGGTGAGAAATAAATCTGACCAAAGTTCATGGGTCTCCTGCCACAGTGTAAACATCCAGTGGTGTAGGCAAGAACAGGTAACCCTTCTAAGGTGATGGTAAGTCCTTGCAGCTGACTCCTCCCACAACCAAGAAAGAGGCACAATGTCTAGTGGAAATCTTTGGATTTTGTAGCAACACATCCCTCCTTCAGCTGTGTTTCTCTGTCCCATGTACTGAGTGGCTTGAGAACCTGCTAATTTTGAGACTGGCTCGGAACGAGAAGACTCTTCAATGCTCCAGGCTGCTATGCAAGCTGCTCTGCCACTCGGGGCCGTATAATGCAGCTGATCTGATGATACTTAGGTGTCAGTGGAAGAGAAAGACGCTGTTTGGAGTCTTTGGCATCTCTTACAGTGAATAACAGTACAATCCCTTAGGATTTTGAATAAGACCACCACCTTCTGTGGATTTCTCTCTCTCTCTCTCTCTCTCTCTCTCTCCTCCCCCCCTCACTCTCTCTGTTTTGGAGAAATAGCTTTTGACTTCCAAGGGGGCCCTAATAGAGATTGGACACTTAACCATAAGCACAAATTTAACATGAAACCTGAGCTGACCAGCATGAACTGGATGCGTTCTTGCTCTCCAAGCCAAGAGCTGAATGCTTGTTAACACTCAAAGAGAAGTATAGAAGTGGTATACAAAAGACCAGGCCTGTGCAGGCCTTGAAGACAGAGTTAAGCTACCAGAAGAAGTGGCTCAAATGCCCAGCATCCCCACTCCAACTACTACACTGCCTTCTTTCTCTCAGCTGGCACTTACAAACTTGTGGAGATTTTCTTCCAATCAATTTTAGAAGAAGGTAATTCTCGGTGCTGGTTTACAACTGGCTCTGTATGATATGCAGGCATCAATCAAAAGTGGGCAGTCACAGCCCAACAGCCCCTCTCTGAGACATTCCTGAAGGACATTGTCAAGGGAAACGCTCCCAGTGAGGAGAAATTCAAACAGTGTACCTGGTTGTATATTTTTCTTACAGGTAGAAATGGCCAATTTGTGATTATGAAGCAATTCACGTTCTTTGGAGGGTCGTTGGGCTAGATGGTCAAGGAGGAGGAAGGAACATGATTGGAAGATTGATGACAAGGAAAAGAAATGTGAAGAGACCTCTCTGATGGGAAAATCATGAGTATATTTGCATCCCATTTCAATGCTTAGCAAAAGGCAACCTCAGGAGGAGATCAAGTGGATAAGATAATTTATTCTGTAGATACAGTTTCTTTCCTTCTCCATACTGTCATCACTAATGTGTTCACCCATTATGTATGGAATCAGCAACATGGCCTTCCACTCACTGAGCCTGACCTGATTATGGCCACCACTGAGTGCTAGCAGTAGAGACCAACACTAATTCCTTGGTATAGAATCGTTCCCCAGGACAATCAGCTACCTGGTGCAAGTCAATTACATTAAGTTGCATCCATCATGAAAGGAGCAGTAGTCTGTTCTTATTGGAATACACATCCTAGATTTGCATTTGCCTTTGCTACATGCAATGCTTCTGCCAAAATTACAATCCCTGTACTTACGGAATGACTTATCTATCACCCTTATCTATCACAGCATTGCTTCTGAGCAGGGAACTTATTTCACAGCAAAGTGTAATCATGGGATTTTGCTTAAAGAATTCCTGGATCCTACTATGTTTCCTACCATCCTGAAGCCACTGGCTTGATAGGAAGGGGAGTACTGTAGCTCTTTGCAGACTCACAGTATGGGCTATGATGCAGTACCTTACAGGGCTGAAGCAAGGCTCTGCCCAAGTATATACTGCTGTTTCTACCACAGCCAGGATTCACGGGTCCAGGAGTTAAGGGGTAGAAGTGGGAGTGGCATCACTCACTGTAACCCTTTGTGACCACCTAGCAGAGTCTTTTCTTTCTGTCTCCATGACCTTGTGTTCTGCCAGCCTAGAGGTTGTAGTTCCAGGGAGAGAGTGAGATTTCCACCGAAAGACACAGCAATGATTCCACTGAACTGGAAGCTAAGACTGACACCTGGCTGCTTTGGACTCCTGGGAGTTACTGTGCTGATTGGAGTGATTGATTTTCAATTCACAGGAGAAAATGGACTGCTGCTCCACAATGCAGATAAGAAATGTATGTATGGGATACAGGAGCTCCCTTAGGGCATCTCTTATTATTATCATGCCCTGTAACTAAAATCAATAGAAAACTACATTCCATTCTATTTGTCAAGACTCTTCAGAAACGAAAGTTTGAATCACCCCATCAGATAAAGAACTGTGACCTGCTGAGGTGTTTACTGAAAGAAAAGTGAATATAGAATGGGTAGTAGGAGAAGGTAGTTATAAATACCACCTACTGCCACATGACCTATTATAGAAATGACAATTGCAATTGTTATTTCTTCCTTTTTGTTATGAGTGTATATATGATTGTTTACTTTCCTCTCTTATTCCCTTATCATACAATGTAAGATATATTGGTTTTATTTATATATTCAGTATTTAAGTCTTGTTAAGTTTATATAATAATATTTAAGTTCCACAATAAAAGGAGAGTAGTAAACATCAATGACTTTGCATTCTCTTCTGGGAAAAGGCATACTGTATTTTCTTCTATGAAGCATGGTTGCATCATGTAGATGGAAATATGGCCATATAATTGTATCTTTTGGAGGTGTGCGTGTGTATGTGTGTGTTTGTGTGTGTGTGTGAAGTTGCCTAGTGGTGCTTGTGATGTTTAATTTTTGTGTCAATTTAACTGGGCACGAGACACCCGGATGTTTGGTCAAACATCATTCTGTGTGTTTTTTGGATGAGATTAAGATTTTAAGATTTTAGTTGGTTGAGTAAACCACATTGCTCTCCATAAGGAAGGTGACCCTCACCCAATCATTTGATTGAGTAGAATAAAAAGGTTGATCATTTTCCAGGTTACAGAGAACTCTCCAGAAGGCTGTTTCTAAAATTCATCTGCACCATCGGTTCTCCTGGGTCTCCACTTGTTGGCCTACACTGCAGATTTGGGTTTCCTGGTTTCCCTATTATGGGAGCCAACCCCTTAAAATAAACATGTGTTTGTAGTTATGGATAGAGGGCTTAATGCTAAGCCCAGAGAAGCAACTTCCCTGGCGTTCTGGTGACGTAGGTCTTCGGGTGTTATCCTAGACATTTAGTCCAGTTGTGCCCTCAACCCTGTCATGGATTAAGTAATTTGATACCTGTGCAAAGTCTTTGTCTGCTTAGTTAGCCAGGATAATTTTCTCTGTAAGTGAGTCTTTACGGACACACAGAGGAGTTTTTGTGCAGTCATTACAAATATTGCTGTTGATTCATATTCTTCAACAAATAGGAAGTAACCAAAAAGGTAGTTGCAAAATATTATGTATATGATGATAACAATCAGGTGAAAAAATAAAATTAAAGACACTTGTTGGATGAATATGTGTGTTATATGCATAAGTTTTTGTGTGCACTGCAAATTCCTCCCTCTGTACTACTTTTTTCATACATTATAATGTTACATATGTTTCAGACATAAAAATCAGTTATCATTTTTGCTTCAAATAACTGAAAACTTCACAAATCTGTGGAAAGATATGAATCTAAAAATCCAAGAAGCATGGCAAACTCTTTATAGGGTAAACACAGAAATAAACACTGAAGCATAATCCAACTTTCAAAATCAAAGGAGAAGGGGAATTGTGCAGCGAGAGATGCAACTCTTCAGAAAGGAAGTCTCTGCAATGAATTTAACAGCTAATTTCACATCAGAAACTATCCATAGAAGAATGCAGTACCATGACATATTTCAAGTGCTTAAAAGAGAATAAAGTTGTGTACCAAGAAGTCTGTATCCAGCAAAACCATCCTTCAAAACTGGAAGGGAAAATACATTCATTCTCAGGTATGCAAAATCTGGAGGAGTTTATCATTAGTAGGTCTGCCTTATAAGAAACACCAAATGGATGGAGTTCTTAGGGTTGAAATTAATGAAAACTAGATAATAACTTGACCCCAGACAAAGAAATAAAGAACTCTGGTAAAGGTATTCTCATATATGCAGTAATTATAAGAACCAGTCATACCAACTTTTAATGTATAATTCTTCTTTTTGTGTCCCATATTTTAAGAGATAAATGTATGAAGTAATAATTACAAATCTATGTTAAAGAACATACAATTTATAAAGATGTTGTTTGTGACATCAATGTGAAGAGGGTAATGAGCTGCATAAGAACAGAGATTTTATGTACTATTGAAGCTGTTGATATCAGTTCACACAAGATTCATATAAATTTAAAATGTTTAATGAAATTCCCATGGTAACTGTCTTAGTGTCACTTTTTCATTGCTGGGACATAATACCTGATACCCACAACTTAAAGGAGAAGAGGATTATTTTGGCTCCTGTTTTAGGAATGTCACTCCTCGCATGGTCAGCAATGTGGTGGAAGAGCAGGGACGGAGGAAAGCTGCTCGTCTCGCGGCTTCAGGGAAGCAGAGAGAATCAGGAGAGGAGCTGGGAAGAGAGATATACCCTTCCAGGTCGTGCCCACAGTGACCTGTCTCTTCCAGCCAGACCCCATCATCCAACACCAAGTCAGCTATAATGCCTCATAATCCAGCGTCTTCCAAACACAAGGCTGGGGGGTGGATGGAGGTGAGACCTAAACCATAACTGTAGCCAGTAAGAAAATATCTTAAAATATTAAAGGAAATAAGGTGAGAATTAAAGTAGCACACTAGAAAAGCAATCAATCTAGCACAACATAGAGCAGTACTGGAGAAACTAGTGAGCACGACAGAAACAAAACAAGTAGGGATTAAGTAGAAAGATGGTAGGAGCAAGTCCTTGTTTAACAGTAATCATTTTAAACATAATGGATTAAACTCTCCCATCGAAAGATCTCTAGAGATGGACAAAATATTTTTAATGGCCCAATTATATGCTGCCTAGAAAGACTCACTATAAATCTAAAGACACAAGTAGCTGAAAGTGAAAAGATAGAAGCATAGTCCATGCAAAGAGTAACCAAAGAGATTTGAGGTGGCTGCTATTAATATCAGATTAAAAAGCTTTCAAGTAAAAAAAAAAAGTTACAAGAGACAAAGTGCATGTTGAATATTGATAAATTTGGCCAATTCATCAAGGAGATGCAATGATTAAACATATATGTGCCAAACAGCAGAGTGGAAGGCGCAGGATACAGCAGACCCAAAAGCAGCAGGGCTGACTGATCATGAAATGAGACCTCTAAAACCATGAGACCAAGTAAATCATTTCTCCTTATAAGTCAATTAATTATTTGTTATAGTGATGGAAAGCTAACAGACTCTTCTCACTTCCGGTGTTTGCCAGCAATCCCTCACATTCCTCGGCTCATAGTTCCCTTACTCCAATCACTGCCTCCAGTTTCATGTGGATTTCTTTCCCATGCAGGGCTGTGTCTTCACATCTCTTTCTCTTTATAAGGGTCTAGTTTAAGCTTATCTTGGCTTCCTTACTTTTGCAAAGTCTCTGTTTCCAAATAAGGCCACATTAATAGGTACTAGGAGTTATGGTTTAATGTATATTTTGGACATATACAATCCAACTAACAATAACTGTAGTAATAGACATATAAAATGTGCGTGCTACAGACAAGATGTACACACAGCAACAAGGATATCTTAAAAACACACATCTGAGGGAAAATTAAGAAGCAGAATAGGACGCTAAGAAAAATCTCATTTATGTAACTTTAAATATACACACAGAACAGGCCTACCTATTTTGCAATAACATAGAGAGGGAAAGAAGACACTGTAGCCATTAAAATAGGTTGTCTGCTAAGGGGATGGGATGGAGTAAAGGATAGAAATAAAGCATGTGAAAGAAAGAGACTGATCTCTCCTTAACAAGAGATCTTGACCTGAGATCCACAATTATGCTCTTTATATCTTCAATCCCCCCAAACCGATAACTGAATAAACACATAAGCATAATAGCAAATAAATTTAGCACTTACTATGTTCTAGCTACTAGCTCAACTAAGGCTCAGAGCTGGAAGGTAAATCACCCTACACTGGGTTACATAGCTGGTGGACCAAGAATTGAACCAAAATCATGGGCTCTGCAGTCCTACTTTCAACCACCACTTGGAGTGAGAGGGTTATAACACTATGTGTGTCTACATTAGCGGTGTCCAACTACTCAAACAATAAAACGACTCTTAGCAACTTTACTCTTTGATTCCTTGAGTGGCATGCTAGAAAGCTGCAATAGCAATCAATATATTTATAGAAATATTAATAGTTGATATTAAGTCAAACCAAATCTCCAACTCAAATCTCTGGAAATCTATTCAAGGAGTTTATCTGATAGTGGTTTATTCTGTATTTGTCACTTTCTGAAAATGGCAATGTAAAGGAGGAGGGGCAAATTCTGAATATTAATTTTTTCCTGTGGTTTTGTAAGTAGCTAACTTTTACCTTATTGAAACTTTGTGCTACAGATTGACTCTTTGGAAATCCTTTTGAACTTTTTTGTTCTTGATGGTATATTCACAATACAGAAAGTGTTATTTGTTGCTAAACGTCCCAGGGTCACCTTGGAAGTGACTACAGAAGGGATTCACTTAGGTGCCCAAATCTTCCTTAGGTGGTAGAGATTGCAGCCTTCCCAGCCCTACATGGAGCTGAAGGCACAGAATAAGAACCACGAGATCATCAAAGAAAGAAAGTAAGTGTGGATTTTCTTCACTCCCAGAGTAATGGCTTGTAGAAGACCCAGCATTTTCTATCTGTCCCCAGAGACTCTGCTCCGCCCTCAAAGTGCTCCACCGGTGATGTGAAAATATGCATCCGGGAGCTTTCTCGGTGGCTACAACTTTCTCAGATGACCCAGTGCCATATTAATAAAACGTTAAACCCACAAACTCCCCACTAGTCAATAAATAATGCAGGCGGAAATCACTCAATATTATGCCTCTGAGGGTGTTTCATTGAAATTCACTAATTCAACACTATTCCAAGGAAGTTCTGCCTCATTCAGCATTCTTGCTGTGGAGTTTGCCAGCCTGAATACCAAGATCCTGAAAGGCCCTTCTTGCTGCTGTCGCCTTTTCTCAACTCACAAATGATGGCGACATAAGACTGGTCCTCGGGGAACTGCAGTTGTGTCTTGTCTCTAAGGGCTTATTCATTTCTACAGTTTCCAACTTTGGGGAGGAAATCAGATGAGCTGTGCCTGACTAGTAGCATTTGCCCTTCTCTGCCTCCACTATAAAGTTCAAAGGCACAAACTGAGAAGTTAGAAGGCTGACTCAAGGCCTTTTTTTCTTCTGCTAAACATCTCTTAGATGATTAACCGGAAGGCTTGGCTTCACAGTTTTATCAGGGCTCCTAGTCTGGAATTTTCAGAGCCAGTCCGTAGGTAACAACAAAAGCTTTTTTTTTTTTTTTTTTTTTTTGGTGCTGGGGATCGAACTCGGGTCCTTGTGGTTGCAAGGCAAGCACTTTAACCGCTGAGCTAAATCCCCAGCAACAAAAGCTTTTTTAAAGTGCAAATTCTTCTCACTTTTCCTCCCAGAGAGAGGAAGGGGGATGTTTCTAGAGAGCCTGAGGGAAGGGCCAGGGAGAACACAAACCCCTGGCATCCTGAGAGCAACTCCTGGGAGCACACATGCGAGATGCTTTAGGAAAAGTACCCTGACATTCACATGCAGATTCCCGTATCTCCTGCTCTTCAGGTGCCTGGTCCTAGAGTCTGAGCGTCTGTCTGTACTCAAAAGCAAGGAGAAACTTTCAGGGCAGGTTCGTATAGTGCAGGCGGGTTTGATTTCCCCGCAAATCTACGTGTTGGTCTGTTCTCATGCTTCTCCTTCCCACTCCAGCAGTCATTGGTAATTTTTTTTTATTTTTGTATGTTTTAATTTTATTAGTACATGTTTGCAATTCGAGCAATTTACAGTCATCTTGGGGAGTGGTTACATGTACATACGTGTTTCTTTTTCTAAAAAACAAATCCCTTTCCCTTTTCCTCCCCCTCCCTTCCTCCTCCTCCAATTCTACTGCCTCAGCTTTTATTCTTAAATATATTTCATTCTTTCATTAATATCAAATAATCTTAGCTCACGCTATAGCACACAATGTTTACATTCATTGACATTATTAGTTTCCCATACATGACATATCTTTATTCTACTTATTTCCCCTTCCCTCTTCCTCACCCCTCATGCTTTTTCCCTTGGACCACTTCCCTACTGCAAGAGTTCCATCTCCTAGTCCCCTTCTACTCATCCCTAATTATTCTCTTCGTTTGTACTTTTCCTCACTCAAATGAGAAATATTATACCATATTTAAACTTGTGTGTCTGGTTTATTTCACTCGACATTATATATTCCAGATGCATCCATTTTCCTATGAATTTCTCAAATCTGTCATTCTATATAGATACCACATTTTCTTTATCCAATCATCTGATGATGGGCATACAGGCTGTTTTCAGGATTTAGATATTACAAGTTGTCCTGCTATAAACATCTGTAGGTATGTATTGCTGTGATGATTTATAAGCATTCTTTTGTGTACACTTCCAGTGTGGGCTAAGGACTAATAACATTTGCTTTTGAAGACAAACAAGGTCTAAACAAGACCCTGAATCTTTCTATGTTACTGTAGTTGTGATCTTTGAGGCAGATCGCTTCATCTTTTTGCTTTGCTTCCTCATCTGTGAAATGGGACCATGAAACCTTCCACATGTGGATATGGCCAAAGGATGCAGATAATGGGTAACTGCAAATAACTGTAAACACCAGGGAAAATGTAATCTAGATATATGATGTATTCTATTCTCACTTCACTATGTCATACATTTTGTATAACTTTAACCATGCAAGCCAGAGATAAGATCTCTAAGAGCCAAACGAAGATTCACTTTTGGTAGGAAATGTTATAGGAAAAATGGTTAAAGTTTTGCAAGCAGGTGTGGGTACAAAAGGTGGCCTAACTGCTGAAGGAAGAGTATAATCATTATGTTGTCCTGGGCACTTGATCCGGGAAGTTAAGGGTCAAAAGAGCTGGTGTGCAGCTGGTGTTTAGAATACTTAACTCATTAAAATGTCTTATTAAAAGGCTCAAGTGGGCTGAGGATTTAGCTCAGTGATTAGAGTGCTTGCCTTGCAAGCACAAGGCCCTGAGTTCGATCCCCGGCACCACCAAAAAAAAAAAAAGAAAAAAAAAAAAAGGCTCAAGCATTTCTCTAGAATGCTAATTTCTTCCTAGGAGAGGTTATGCATTATATCACACAAAAAGTTCTGCTGAAATCAGGACTGGAACAAATTTTCTTTTGCAGATGTTTGCAAGGTGTGCAAGGCTCTGTTAATAATCTGCTTAAAAGGAAAAGAAATTAAGTTGTGTTTGTTCTTTGAAGGTGAAGGAAGTCAGCCTTCTTCACATTAAGAAAGGTTATAGGGGCTTGATATGTTCCGGGGGGTGAGGAGAGGCTGCAGGGAAGCAGAGACCCTCATGATTCCAGACACTCCGAATGCTGATATGTAAAACAGCATCAGAAGACTCATTACCCTAAAGAGAGGGAATGGTGGAGAGTCCTTCAAAATCTCACCTTCATCCATGCCCCACAGGAAGTCCCCTCCCTTTCCTAGCACAATTCAAATAAGATAACCATCTTCATTACTGGTTGCAAGTTTTCATTTTCATTTCATTTTCTCTTTTCTCTTGGTGTCTTTGAGAGGTACATTCCAGTGAGAGAAAAATAAATCTGAACATTTAGTACTCTGAGATAGTGGCTTTCCAGCACCCTTATGCTGGTTATGTGAGACTCTATTCTTTAATAAGATCACGATGAGAGGGTAAAGTTGCAGATCCTGGCAATGTTTACAGGGCATGAACTTGGCCTGCAAGCGACAGCAAAATCAATTATCTAAGGGATAAAAGGTGCATCAAACAATGAAACTCCAAGAATCTGTGACCAAACGCCCCCATGGCTAGCTGCAGAGCAGTGAGAAAGCCGCACACACCCCTCCGTGCCCCAGCTAGAGGGTTTGACACAACAGAGTCACGACATTGGCAGTAGTGCTGTGGCTCCCCCATCCTGTAAGATCCCAAACTGAGGCATCCCAGAGGCACAGAGCTTCCAGCACAGTCTGTTCCCAGGCATGAAAGGCGCCGATAGTTCATCTCATTCCTCAAAGACCCTTCTGCCCCTGGTCATTGAGAGAAGACAATCTTGAAGTGTATTAGCCAGTTTCCCAACATTGGGACAAAATACCCAACACCCATAATTTAAAGGAGGAGAGGTTTATTCAGCTCACAGTTACAGTTCCTGGTCAAGGCAATGGTTGGGCCTTGAGAGCCATAGACGTCATCCCACAAGGAAGCTCCCCCATGTGAAGTTATTTTAAAGCTTGTTCAGACAGGGTTGGTGGGCTACTTCTTTTAGGGAGGATGACTTGGAAAAAATATGGGATTCAGATTTCTAATTTTTTAAAATTTGCATAGATGTCCCAATTCTAAACTTTAGGATGTCACTTACACCACAGTCAAGGCCTAGCTTACAGGGAGGTACGGCCAATCTGAGAATTTGGCTTAAATGGTAATTATTCAGCCTACTCGGTTGAATTCAGAGTCTGTTTTACAGTAGCTCTATCTGCCTGGCTGCTATAAGAAAACAGGAGTTTTTGTGCCACTCCAGAAGCTGCCTGATTCTCAGGTAATGACATGAGCCAAGACTTTACGGAGAGCACATCATGTTGTCCTGCGGCTGCTCTTCCGTGCAGCATGTGTGACTGTCACACGGCTCCCCACAGCCTTGTAGTCACTACCACCGTGAATGTCAAGAGCAGCTCTGAGGCATTTGCTTTAATAGGCACCCCCCCCAGCAACTGCGGGTGATAATTGAATCATAATGTCAGCACACACCTTGGGTTGTTGGAATCCCATTTTCCACCCAGGATTGCATTCAAGAGGAAGGACATAACAAGTCAACCCTAAAATTCTCACATCTGGTGTTAATAACAGAGTCGCATGGCATGTACGCTACACATATCTTTCACTCCTGAGTGAGTCAAGGGGCACAGTTCTGAGGAAGGAGCCCAAATACTACTGGAACTCACACTCATATTTAAACTTCAAAAAGATAGTGTCTGTATTAGTTATCTTTCTACTGCTTGGACAAAATACCTGACGTACACAATTTAAAAGAGAAAAGGTTTACTTTGGCTCATGGTTTCAGAGGTTTCCATTCACGGTCAGTTGCCTCTAATGCAGAAACGTGGCAGAAGGGCATGTTGGGGGAAAGCTGCTTATATCATGGCAGCCAGCAAGCAGAAAGAATATGGAAGAGATGGAAGGAGAAGGGGCCAGAGACAAACACCACCTTCCAGGTGGTGGCCCAGGTGCCCTACTTCCTCCAGCCAGGCCCTACCCCTAACAGCACATTCAGCTATAAACTCATAAGTAGAGTAATCCATTGATGAGGTTCGTACTCCACGATCTAATCACCTTCCAAAAGCCCCAGCTCTCAACACATGACTGCGTGGAGAGACATTTTTGATTCAAAGCATAACAGTGTCTAAACATTATGTCTCAGTCATCATAGATTTCCTGACAGTAACTTTTAGCTATGTGACCATGTGATCTCACTATTAAGTATTTATTAGTGCTCTTCTGAATTCAGTCCCACTTTGGTGTCTTTCACTAGCATACGCTATTTTGAAGGACAATATACAACAGTCCTAGAAGTATCCTAGAGGACCAGCAGGCACATCTCCTGCTGCCTCATCGCTGAGGACCAGGAGCTGTCTATCTCTGAAATTTCACTGACTTGATTAAATTGTATTGAAAGGATGTAGTCTGTGGTTTTTGTAAGTCCAAAAAAGCTAAGCTGGTTAAACTTGTTCATTCTGAAGGAGCAATTTTAACATTGTTAACATGATTCATAGAACTAAGATTATTAGAATTTACGGATTTAATAGATTATCCCATCTGCTACAATAATGGTAATCATAAGAATTAGAATGGTAATCATAAGAAACACACTACTCTTTAAATGGAATGGAAAAATATTTTATCTCCGAGAAGGACTCCTCCCCACCAACCTCCAAATCTGGGATACTTTAAAAAGTGAGAAAAAAGTATGTTGAACCTGGACCATTTTGTGTGAAAATACATACACAATATGAATAAATGCAGATGGATATGTATGTATATGTATGTCATCATCCTGCATATTTGTGGGTTCCAAATCTGGATTCAACCAACTGCAGATTAACAGTGTTTGAAAAGTAAATAGAAGGAGCAAGAGGTCTCTTGGCTCTTTTTCTTAAGGGTACTAGCCCCATCACGGGGCCCTGCTGTCATAACCTAATCACCTCCCCAAAACCTCACCTCTTAATACTCTCACCTGAGAGAACTGGATTTCAACGTATGCAACGTAACCTTTGGTTAGACCCAAAGATTCCATCCATAGCAAGGCCCAGACATACAAGGACAAATGTTTACTCCGTCAGGCTCTCCATGGCAACTTCAGCTTGCCAAATTTACCAAATTAAAAATATAGGACTGCCAGTTAAATTCAAATTTCAGATAAAGAGCAAATAATTTGTACTATAACTGGAGGTATGATTTTTGATGTGCAAAATGGACTGTTAGACCACTGACCATTGTCTTACTCCATTTGTGAGGAAAATGCATTATCAAAGAAACCAAGACCTTAAAAAAAAATCCAACAATGTAGAATAAACTTTGGACCCTCAAATTGGCACCAGCAGGAAAACTGCTACAAAAACTGTACACTGACTTTGTCCCATGGCTTGTAGTTTACAGGAAGTTGGATGATGAGGATCCAAGTCCAGCTAGATGGAGAAGAAAGTGCCCATCACCTGAAGATCCAGACTTTAAGCTGGTTAAACTTGGAGTTTGTGTCCTGGGAAGGGCTTGAATGCACTCTGTGTGTGAGTTTCTCTTTTCAGGGTACAGACAGATTTTCATGCCAAAAGAGGTGGATTATGAGAGACATTCCTATTTTAAAAACCTATTGTCCCTTTGTCTTTTCCTAGCCACACTTTCCTACCCCTGCCCTTAAATCTCATCTCATAATCAAGTGTTTGCCAATGGAATGTGAATGCCACGTCCAGGCCTGGCTCAAAAGCCTCCATAAGCACTCCTGCTTGCTCTCTTCTGAGTTTCTCTCCCCTCTTGCGACCTGTGATTATAATCCCACAGCATTGTGAAAGTAGTGTGGGAAAGATGGTAAAGTTGCTGTTAACCTGCACACCAGGATGTGTGTATGTGACAGAACCACCACAGCTGCCTGGAACTGCCTCTTGTTTCCAAGTGAGACGTTAGATATTTGCATCTATTTAACCCTGTAGCTAATAATGAGATATTTCTTGGGTTCTGCATTTATTTAGATAGATGCTAATGGCATTTGTCTCATCTCATTGCGATTTCTAATTGGTTCTTGTTGGAAAGCATTGTTAAGTGTATAATGTATATCTGAGCACCTTATTATCAATTAATTGTCTGGGATTTTGGAGTAGATGATCATATAAAACTTTAGAAAATGACATTTTTTCTTTCTACTGTTTATACTTTTACTCTTTATTGCTAAAATTTCTTATTCAGTGTTCACTATTCACCATTAGATATTGCTTCTGTTTTCTAGACTGCTTCTCTTATACCAAGATGAGAATGTTTTATTTCTAAACTTGGTGTTTTATTTGTTTACATTTTTATCAGAACTGGATGTTGAATTTTAGCAAATGCCTTCTTGAAATCTGTGAAGATGATCTTAAATTTCTTTTTTGACCTGTAGATACAGTTAAATTAATAGATTTTCAACTGTCAGGTCATGTTTGCATCTAAGATAAGTCTTGTTTTTATAAGATGTATAAAATTGAACCATTATTGTGGTTGTTTGTTAGGGTTTTTTGCTTGCTTGTTTAATGTCTACCCCTCTATGTGTTAGTGAGACTGGCCAATAACGTTTAGTTTGTGCCAGTCTTGGCTAGTTTTGGTGTTAGTTTTATACCAGCCTCACAGAAAGAGGTAGACTACTGCCTGGATGGTCCCGTGCTATGGCAGAGCTTGCCCAAGGAAAGGATGATCTGATCTGTAAGGAAAAGTTTAGTCAAACCAAATCAAAATGGATCAAAGACCTAGGTATAAAAACAGAAGCATTGAGTCTTCTGGAAGATAAAATGGGTAACGCTCTTGAAGACACAGGTGTAGGCAAGTGTTTGCTGACCGGAACTCCAATTCTATAAGAAATAATACCAACCATCAATGAATGGGATTATACTAGAAAATGGGATTATATAAAATAAATCCCTGGGATTGAACCCAGGAGTTTCTGCACAGAAAATCAAACAACTGAGTATAGAAACAAGAGACAAGGTGGGAAAAAGTTTTGCCAGTTAGGATTAATATCTAGACTATGTAAAGAATTTAAAAATTAGACCCTTTGAAATAGAAGAACCAATTCAAAAATGGGGCAATTGAAATACATAGACACTTTTTGAAAGAAGAAGCAGAAAGGGCCAATAAATAAATGAAGAAGTCTTTGGCATCTTTGTCTATTAGGGAAATGCAGATCAAAACGACACTGAGATTCCATCTTTCTTTAATAAGAATGACTATCTATAAGAACTGAAAAACGACAAATGCAGGGGAGATGTTGAGAAAAAGGAACTTTTTCCACTATTGGTTGGAATATAAAACTAGTACAATAACAGTGGAAGTCAGTACAAAGATTAAAAAACAACAAAACACTAAAAATCCCATTTGAGCCAGCTGTAACTCTCCTGGAAATCTTCCTGAAAGAGTTAGACCTCAGATTCCTTTGATACATGCACACCCATGTTTATAGCAGCACAATTCACAATAGCTATTATTATGTTGGCCTAGAGGCCCCCAACAGATGCATAGATAAAGAAAATGTGATGCATCTATGCAATGGAATATTGCTTAACTATAAAAAAAATTAGAATCACTTATAGGAAAATCTGGAGACTATAATATTAAAGGAAGTAAATCAGACACGAAAGGTTAAATATTACATGGTCTCCGTTATTAGGAGAAACTAAAAATATAAATAATTTGAAGAGCAAAATACAGCAGAGAAGTAGGTAACATGGAAGTGGACATTTTGGAGATGGGGAAGGGAGGAAAGAAGAGAGTGAGTGTGAAATGGAATAAAAAATTATCAAGAAACTCTATACATATATATATGTGTGTGTGTGAATTTCCTCAATGTAATTATTGTATATCACAAACACATAAAATAAGAAAGAAATTCAAATCTGTTTAGATTTTTACTCTTATTCCATCAAAACTTATCATTTGTATTTCACCCAAATTCTTCATCTAGGTATTCAGATCTGTTACAAAGAATAGCCTTTTATATTTTAAATATACTCCATATATAATTATACCAACTTCCTTTTGTAATTATGTTTATATTTATGCTAAGTTACAAAAGATTTAATGTATGTTCTTTTGTTGCAAAGATTTTCTTCTTATTTTATTATTAATGATCAAATCTTTGAGTTTTAGGTAGGTATTTAATGATTTTTCTCTTTTTAATCTTATAAATTCTTGGTCTTGTTTTTGTTTTGGTGGGAGTTGTTTGTGGCAACGTCTTGCTAAGTGGATAAAATGCCCAGGTTGGCCTGGAACTTACGATCCTCCTTCCTCAGCTGCCCAGAATGCTGGGATCACAGGTTTGTGCCACTCTGCTAGGTTTTTTAAATTTTTTGATTCAGTTTTCAGTTATGGAAAATTTTCAACTGCAGTACTATCTCCAAATATTTCCTTCTCTCCATTCTCTCTCTCCTTCTGAAACTCCTGTAAGATTCACAATCTATCATCTCACTCTTAAACTGTCATTCATATTCTCCATCTTTTTGTATTTCTGCTCTAATCTGAGTACACCTCTCACTGCTAAGTCTAACATACTGGTTCTGTTCCTATTTCTACTAACCTACTGTATACTTCATCCACTGAAGTTTATCCTTCCTCATAATGATGTTCAGATCTAGAATGCTTACTTGGTTGTTTAAATAGTCAGTTTATTCTTTATCATGTTGTTCTGTGTTTTCATCACAGTATCTGTTACTCTCCTTATTTTTCACCGAGCATGTTAGAGGAACTTACCCTTTTTTAATATTCCAAGATATCCTTTTGTTTTTTTAAGTTACTCTGTTCATACACTGCAGTTTCTCTTATGTTTTCATCTTACTCTGACACATTGTATTTTGCTTACTAATGTATTTGAAAACTGTGTACTAACTTCTGCCTTCTGGGTAAATTCATGCCTTGGTTTTGAGATTAGCTTTAAAGCACATAAGTCAACATGCACGTTAGCTTATCTAGAATCTCAAAATTTGAAATGGAAACAGACATCATCCACATTAGCCCCAACTTACTTTGCCAACCAGAATCCCCTGAAAAGCTGTTTTTGTTTTGTTCTGTTTTCTTTGTTTGTTTGTTTTTTTACTTAACCGGCACACTGTCCATATTTTACTCCTTTCTAATATGCATTTAAAGACAGTATACTTCCACTGGCTGATGCCTTGGCCACTTTCCACAGAATCGATATGTGGCACTCTCATGGATGTATGTTTCTAAATCATTTGGAAATTCAGTTGTTATTCCTCCTTTAGTTTGATAATATTAAGAAGGCTATGTTTGATAAAGTGGGATAGATCATTTTTTCTATCCTTTTATTTTCAATGGCTAATTTAGTCGTTTTATCAAAGGAAGCGTGGCTCATTCATTTTTGCATTTAGGAATGTGTAAGGGATTTCTTTTGCCAGACACATAGTCAATTCTATGAATGCGTGGAGGAGGAGGGTTTCAAGACTACCTGAAGGCAGGAAGAGGGAACCTTAACTGCTTCAAAACCAGAGTCTTTCCTGGCTCCCGAGAGGCTCAGCTCCTTGCTCCAGATTTCTGGCCAGAAGCCTTGAGCTAAGAATTGGGCCTTCCCGTGGCGTCCCCTGCTGTCTGGTTGGAGCAAAAAGGCCACTGGAGACATGCAGCACTCTTCTCAAGGCTGTCTTGAAGGCCAGTATAGTGATGCTGCTTGTGGGCCCCAAAACTCAAGTTCTGACATGCTGATGAGACCACTTGGCATGAAGGAAATGGGGACCAAGTATGGGGAAAGAAAATGAAGTTGTAATTCAGGGGAACGATGTGCTTTGAGAAAAGCAAGATGAGGAATAGAATTGATTTTGGTGTGGAGGATTGAACCCAGGGGTTTCTCACTAGGCTACATTCCCATCCTTCTAAAAAAATATTTTTATTGTAAGACGGGTTCATGCTAAGTTGTCCAGAAGGGACTCAAATTTGCAATCCTCCTGCCTCAGCCTCCCAAGGTGACAGGATTACAGACATGCACCGGCAAGCCTGGCTTGGAAGAGGAATTTTTAACACTAAAAGATGGTGTATGTCAGGTGAGGTAGCACAGCCTGTAGTCCTGGTATTTTGGAGCCGGAGGCAGGAGGATTACTTGAGCCCAGAATTTAGAGGCCACCCTGTGAAACACAATGAGACCATGTTTAAAGCAACTGGATTGCAACTTTGGGCCCATCCTGGGCAATTTATGATTTAGTGAGACCCTGTCTCAAAATGAAAAATAAAAAGGGCTGGGGAAATACCTCAGTGTGAAGGCCTGGGGTTTAATCTTCAGTACTGCAAAAATAAGACAAGATAAGATAAAATAAAATAACCACCATCTTGAGGATGGTGTGTTAGAATTCCATCATGTAACAAAACTCCTAAGAATCAATTTATTAAGAGAGATGGTTTGTTTTGCCTCACAGCTCTGAAGGCAGCAGCCCATTGCCAATTTCCCCTGTTACTTTTGAGCCTGTTGAAGGCAGCACCTCATGGCTAGGATGTTCAGTGAAGCAAAACTTTTCACTTCGTGGCCAGGGATCAAAAGAAAGAAAAGGGAAGAAGCCAGGGTGCCATTCTCACCTTCATGATCCCAGTGACCTAAAGGTCACCTGCTAGCCCCAGCCTTTTAAATGTTCCCCCACCTCTTCTTGGTGCTTCCCTAGGGACCAGTCCCCCGGGTCAGTGAGAGACATTTAGGATCGAGGCTATATCAGATGGCATAGGCATCTTGCAATCCTTGGACAGAAGCACAACATATAATTGGAAATAAAAAGGTGGGAAATCTCAAAGGCAAAAACCAATTCCTACCTGTGCCTTAAATCTGTCTCTAACCCATCTGTCTCCTGGATATCAAGATGTAACTTAAGAGTAGTCACATTTTCTTTACCACCAAATACAATTTCTATTTTTCTTGTGACTAGGTAGAGACGATCATTTATGTGATAAAAAGATAAAGCCCGAAGCTCCTGGCTGGTCTCAGGCAGCAAGCACAGCATGTGCAGGGTGTGCTGGTAACAGGCACCCATGAATTTCACCCACTTTTATGAGGAAGCAGAGAAAGAACAGGAGCAGTATAAATGTGGGAGGCAGCAACCAGGATGGGGCAAATTTTCATACTCAGATTTGTCCTGGACTTTGCTCCCCATCGTATTAAATGATAAATCATCCATATTGGAGCTTGGAGACTTTCAACTTTCCTTTTCAACTTTTAGTCATGTTTTGTCTTAGATCATTTTCTAAAATTGGGTAACCTGGCGATTAATTTATTTGCTTGTCACTTTCCCATTAGAGGCTCGAATTCATTTCTGTTTTCATTATCCCTACACAGTGCCTTGCCCACAATTACCTTCACCTAAATCCCACATGGATGAACATAAAGCATTTTAATAAGATGCCTCTTTGCTTTGGGAAGAATTTATAATAGGTGAAATAAATTTCCTTGTTTTTGAAATAATATCTCACTTCCACCTGCAACACACACACACACACACACACACACACACACACACACACACAAAGGCTATGATGTTAGTTTGAATATGAGACCACCATATGTCCTTTCTACTTGCTGCAAAATAATCCAAAACTCCTTCTTTAAAAGTTCAATACTGAAGTCGTTATGCAGTATTTTATTAGATGATAAAGTGCTTCCTTTCTTCATATATACTCCATAAACTGCTGAGTTATCAAAGTACTCCATAAATAATGCAAGCTTCTTGCCCATCATTAACAAATGACACTGCTAAGTGGACAGAAAATGCAATGATTCCCTTTTATGGAGATCATAGGACACACACTTAGCACTATTTGCTGACCCTGTCATCAAAAATTACTCTCTGCAGAAACTGTGGCCCAGGATCCTTTCACTCTGGAACATAGAGAGCTGGGTTTTTAACAGGAAGCACTGAGCACTGGTTAAAACTCTCACTTCACTTAAGAACTGGACCTTGGAGAGAAATTTGCTTTTCTTCTATTCAGAGTACAATCTCCAGCAAAAGAATTCTGGGCCAAAAACCTGATCTCTTTCAAGAAATCTGTTGTAGTAAAGTGAAATGAACTGCAGAGTCAGGTCTCAAATGATGATTGTCATATTATTATTCATGGTATGTCACAGATCATTGTTCATGTGTCTCACTTGTACCGTGAGAAGTATGCCACTCAAGCAGATTCACAGTACATCGATGCCAGAAAGTCAGTGTGGAAAATGCAACTTGGGGTGACAGGAAACTGGGTGGGTTTATAAATCCAAACAAGGCAGCTTCCCATAGGACAAATGTGCTGAAGCCAACCAGATGTCCAGGCACCTGGTCTGATATGTCCTCCCCCAGCTCAAGTTAAATTCCAATGCTTCACTTCTCAATTTTCCAAACAATAATGTCCCCACGCTTGCATAACATCTCTGGTGACCTTTGGACACTGTCCATTTAGTCCCCAATTTAGAATTTTTTCCAGCAGTCAGTTAATCCCATAGTCTACAACGTTGGGGCATATGGACTGAGTTCTCCTGACCACTCAGTGTTTCTTTCTACTAGATGCACAAGTTTGACTCTAGACATCTCTAAATTTCCCATTCCACAATGTAGAATCTACTTGTGACTTCTTTTCTTCGACACATCAGGGCTCAGACTGCCAAACTTCTTCACATGACTAATTCTGACAAAAGAACCAGCAAGCTATCAAGCATTATTTGCCATTTTCCAATGATGCTGCCCACCGTGATTAGACTCCATAACCCGGATGTTACCAAAGCCATTACCAAATGTGAAACACAGAACAAAAGGCTAGTGCTGCATTCTCGAGAAAAAGTATTACCTTCTCATCCAGATGTCCTTCTTTCCTGTCCAATTTTATTGGAATAAGGTTTGGGGCATATGAAAAAGCTAGATCCATGGACTTCACCTACCCTGGAGCTACTAAATTAAAATTTCAGGGAAGGGGTTTAGAGACTTTTACTCTTTGTTAGCTTCCTGACAGTTCTGTGCATACTGTAGTTTGAGAATCCCTCAGTCTAGATTTTCACCAAGGCCCCTTTCTGTCCTAATGTTCCGTGGTTCTGGGAGCATCCAGAAAAGACTATTGTGCATATCACAATGGAACATTCACAGGTTGGTGGCAACACCAGCCAATCCCATCCTCAGATCACTTCAGGACTGTGCACAAAGTGCTAGAGGTCAAAACAAGATGGAGGAAATCTGTGTTCAAATTCAAGGCTTAGACCAATTACCTAATCTCCCTAATTTCAGGTTCTTTACCTGTAAATGAGAGTATTACCAGTGATTTCCCAGATTGTAGGAGGGTTGAATGAAGCAATGGAAGTAGAGAAGCTTGAGTGTAGTGGTGTTTGATTAACATCTGAATAATTTAATTCAGTCAGTATTAGCTTCATTCCCAATTCTGCTTTTATAAACCCTTGAGAGTGATCCCTGGTTTGTGGCTTCCTCTGAAGATCATGTTGGATGGATGTTAGAGAAACTGAGTCCCTTAGAAACTTGAGAAGGAACCAAATCTTTTGACACTTTGATTTTGTCCCCATCAGGCTTACTTTAGACTTCTGACCTCCAGAAATATAAAAGAATACATTTCTATTGTTCAAAGTCACCAAGTTTATTGCAGTTACATAGCCATGGGAAACTAATAAAGGTGGATTGTAAAATAAAATTGTTTCTAAGAAAGAAAGGGAAATGTTTCATTAATTGAGAGACATCTGAACTTGAGTGATCACTTGAACTTATACAAGTTTAATCCACCAGAATTTTCCAGATGCCCATCAAGGGCATCCTGCAGTACAGGAACAGGCTATTGTAGTTTATAGCTCTATGCCCTCCCAAAGCCTCATGTGCTCATAGGTGGAGCTTTGGGGAAGTGATTGGATCATGGGTCTGACACTCATCAGTGAATTAGGCCACTGATGTGTTTATAGCGAAATGTGATGTTGGGAGGTGGAGCCTGGTCAGAGGAGGTGGGTCACTGAGGGTGTGGCCTGAAAGGGTTTATCTCTCCCCACTCTCCTTGATCTCTCTCTGTATCCCATGCCACGAGCTGTTTCTCCTCTGCCATGTCCCTCTGCCATGTTGCCCTGCCTTGGAGTCATCATGCTGTGGACTGAAACCTCTTCCATCTGTGAGCTAAAATAAATATCTCTTTCTTTAACTTCCCTTAACTTGCTAGGCATTGAGTCCCAGTGATTAAAAAAAAAAAAGTAGCTAAGACAATGATACAACCAACTGGTTGCCAGGAGTGCCAGTTTTTTCATCCCACTTGAAGCATGTCTGGGAGGAATGCTAATCTCTCTTCACAGTCCCAGCCCACGAGAGATGCAGGCTGGCACCACGTCCACCACAACTCAACAAAACCAGAACCTGTCTCCTGCATCCTTTCAGTGTGGAGTTCCTGTCTCCCACGAGACTGTCCAGGTCAGGAGAGACAGACAGGGGAAGAGAATGTATTTTCTTCCCCTCCTTACACTTTTATCTGCTGGCTGTCTGAGTCTTCCTGTTTCCTTTGCATCCCGCCTTATCCTGGTCCCATTGGCTAGAATCTAACTTATAATAAAGGTTTGTACAAACGAAGCTGACAAATATCTCAATGCACGACGCCCCTGGCCTACCAATAGGATGACTCTACAGTGTGTTGCTGTATCGGACACTTCTGTTGGCATCGGCAACACCAGTACAGGGAAGCACAGTCTGCCCAGGAGGAGGCCACAGTCAGAGCAAAGGAATTAACCACAAGTGGGACCCACCCACAGGCTTCTGTCTTCCTCTACTCGTGGTAGATACTGCATACCTGCTGCTGTCCTGAGCTTCCAGAAGAGCCCCCAGAGGCCCCAAGAACTGAGCAAAGCCCTCCCAGGGTGGAGAAACAGAACATAGGCTTCTTCACTCCCCTAGTCCAAGAAGACCACACGTAACAGAGACGGTCCTCTTTCCCAGGCAGCACGCTTGATTCAGTTGACCAGGAGCATGTAGCCCAGACTTTTGACTTGCCATCCCAGGCGATCACCTGGAACCAGACACTTCTAGAAAGTAGCAGGTGTCTAGAACCTGTCAACAGAGTATCCTCTGCCACACACGCTACTTTCAGCTTCTCTTTTAGCCATCCATGAAGATTCTACTTCCCAAGAGGGATGCTCAAAGCCTCAAAGCTAATCATGCGACAGTGGGGAATGATATGCTTTGGACCTCATTACAAATCAATTTGTCCTTAATTTAGAACACCATTTCCACTGACTTGTTTTAATAGTATTTTTGATGACCTTCCCACTCTGCCTCCCCTTGGGGTGTGCAAACACAACATGGGCTACCCACTGAAATGTAAATTTCAGATGAACTTTATTTACTTAAATGCCAGCATATCATATCTAATAATTATCCTGTCCTATAGTTCCCAGGACTCTATAACAATTCCATAAGGTAAAAATGCATATTTTAAAGCTTTATTTTTTAACTGATGTCAGATGAAATGGTGCTTATTAGTGGGCATGCCCACACCAAGAAATCCTTGAGGACAGAGTCACCCACTGGTTCACAGTGCTAGTGCTCAGTGTTTAGATGAGTCTCCCCCAGGAAAGCAGGGGAAAAGGCCCAACCTGATGTCTTCCTGAAGTTTCCTTAATTCTGTCTTCAATTCCAGACACAATGACAAGTAGGCTGCTCAAGCACACAGTTCTGGGTTTCTCACGGAGATGCCAAGGCCCTTGGCTTTGAACCATTTTGGTAAAACTCAGTAACTGGAAAATTCAAGCCAGTTTTACTTATTGTTTATTCATTTGTCTATGCCAGTGTGTATGAGGTTAATAAGTTTTGTGCAATTCTATGATCAGACTAGTGATGAATATCCATTACAATATCTTTGCTGTTTTATGGGAAATATTCTTTGAATACAGACAAAGACTAATTGAAAGTCTGAGGAATGCCTGTCTTAGGAGAGTCAAGAAGGACAGTTTAAGGGATTGGGTAGTTCTCATTTGTCACCAGTGGAATCACCAGATGAATGAATTAAAAAAATGCATGCTTTCCGGTTTCATGAAGTTACTCCTTGTGTGGTATTAAACCAGACACCACACACACACACACACACACACACAGCAAAGATGTTCTCAGCACAAAAGTTAAAATCCCAAGTGTTTCAGCATCCTAAATGCAAATTCAAAGATTTAATCCTAAAGTTATATTATGAGGAATTTGGTGGGCAGGTGGAGGGCAATGTATAAACTATTATACACATTTTCAGAAGACCTTATGGAAATTAGCCCAGGAATGATATATGACTATATTTTAAGTGCAGTGTCCTCCAGTCAAAGTCCCCAGGCACATGCCCACAGTTACGAGCATTTGGAATTACTGTTCATTGCAGCTAGAGAGATTGTCCCCAGGCACACAAGGGAGAGCCCTGGGGTGAGTCAGTCAGCGGTCTCAGAAAGGGCACATTGTAGGACTCCAGCTTGTATTGGGTGATTTGGAGGGAACTGTAATGGAAACAAAACGGCAAAAGTTGTTGCCTGCCTCTTTATTTCCGCCTCAGGTGACCCAGAGACAGAAGACTCCTGATTCATGGTGACCACCATGCTCAGGACCCACAAGTCAAAACCTTGTACTTGTTTCCTGTTGTGGTGATATATTGAGTGTGCACTTCCACTTGCAGAACTAGGCTTTCCCCAGGCCTGCAGGGAGAACACAAGGCCAGACTCCTGACCTTAGAGTGATGGTCAGGCAGCATAAACCGGACAAGAGTCAGACAAGAGCCCCAGAAGCTTCTTCCAGTGGAAACCAGTTTCCTGGGAGAAGGACACCAGGTCGTGGGTTAGATATTTAGACACTGACTGTCATTCGGGTAAAAGCAGCATCCGTGAAAGGCAGGCTGTACACGGCCGTGTCCAGCTCCGCTCCGTTTCCTGTTAGGGCAGGATTGCTAGTCTGCAATTTAGCTGTGGTCTCATGACAGGAGGGCTCACAGAAGCGAGGCTTTGGTCTGGATTGGATACTGTCAGCAAGAGGGGGAATGCTCTGCTCTGGTATCTTCATTAGTCTCGCCAAGAAGAAGGGCCGAGCAAGGCAGCAGGCCATATAGAAGCGTCACTCACACACATTAACTGTGAGAGGCGGATGTTGAGTCAGTTTTATGGTTTGGGTGACGTGCGGTTTTGTGTCTGTTGAGGCTAAAGAGTCAGCGGTTTTGCTCTCGTCTGGATCCATCCCTGTCACCAAAAGGCCTTGCTGATATTCACGACCTGTGAGCCTGCTTAGGTTCACTGGGACGGAACTGGGGCCCAGCTGAGAGTGCCAGGCCAGCTCCTGTGTGTGAAGGGCTGCTTTTCTTTCTCTCATAGCAAACCAAGAATACTTATGACTAAGTTTAGGATTGTGCATTATTGTTTACTGTGATTGTTTCAGAAGAATGTTTTATCACTCTTCTTTCTTTAGAAGCACTGGAAATCTTATTTGGAAAAGATGATTTTTCAAATCATGGGATGCATAACGTAAAAATAACAAAAATATTTTGGAGTAAAGGCAGTAAAAACTTGAAAAATGCAAATGTAGAATGGAAGTGCTGCAGCAGCCACCCTGAATCCTGCAAGCCAAGAGGGGAACACCCGTGTCTGTCCTCCTGGGTACCCGGGTACCTCCCTGCCCTGGAGCAAGCCTCCTATACATGTCCATCCTCCTGGTCCTCGGTCCCAAGCCACAAGCTGAACTCCCTTTATTCCACAGACGTCCCCTCACAGTGCCTCCTTCCTCTTCCTGGCCAGTCCATGACAGAGACACAATGATGCTTCCCACTTCCGGTCCAAAGGAGGCGGCCAGACCCCTCACTGCTGCTCTAAGCACAGCCAGAAACCTGGAATAGCACAGAAGCTGGAGGAGGGCTCTGCAAGCTGCGCAGAGCACAGTGAGCTGGCCGGGACCCTCGGAAGTGTCCAACCCCACAGAAGGTGGCCCTAGCCCAGCATTCACAGGCAGGCAGTTGGACTTGCTGTCCTCGATGGGGTGGCGGAAGGGGAATGGAGCTGCAGGTATAACAGCATCCCCAGGAGGTGTTCTCCTCCCCTGGGGACCAGACTCCTCTTACGTCCATCAAGAAACACCTGTTGGGGGGCAGCTCCCCAGGAGATCCGACTGGAAAGCCTCTTCATCAGGTAGGGTGAGACTCCTAGAACTCAGTGGGGGAAACTGCTTTCTCCCCCTCAGGTGGCATCAGCAGGGGTGATGGGAGCCTCAAAGCTACTGGGTAATCCAAGCAGGAGAAAGCAGACAGCAGAGACTGAAAATCAGACCAATATTAGAACAACAGCCTGCAGCAGAAGCCAGGACCCATGTGCCAAAGCAAACAGACAACTGCTGCTAAGGTAGAAGGCATAAATAGGACTCAGAGTCTTCTAACGTGACAGACAAAATGTCCACAAAATAACTGAAAATTCCCTCATCATACCAGAAATCAAGAAAATCACAACCTGAGTGAGTGTGATAATCAGCTGCCACCAACATGGAGATGAATCAGATGCCGGAATTATCTGACAAGGACTTTAAAGTAGCTGCTGTTTAAAAAAAAAAAATGCTTCAGCAATTACAAATTCTCTTGAAGTAAATGATACAATAAAGAATCTCAGCTCCTTTCTCTGGGCTCCGAGGCTGGCAGCTGCTGCTTCTGGTACACCTAAGGGCTCTTCCCACTTCTTGGAGTGGCTGGCTGCTTTCTGCCTGTTCCACTGTCCTTGTAGAAAATCTCTCTTGTCCACATTGTGGGTATAGCTTCCACTGCCCTTCTGTGCCGACTGACAGAGTGGCTACCTGGGTTTAGATAAAATTCACTTGGGAAGATGGAGAAGATGGTTTATATCACAATCTCCTCAAAAATGCCTCAAAATCCTCTTTTGACCTTTTTCCTTCTAGGTTTCCTAGCCCTGGGCTTTGATCAGAAGTTTTTTATTCACCAATTTTTGGCTACAATCTTCTATACCACATCTGACCTACAAATACCATCCTCTATCTCACCCAAAAAACAGATGGGGAGACATTCGTTCAGCCTCTCAGGATGGTGATCACCAAATGCCTTCTAGTGTGGAAGAAGGGAAGGACTATACTATATCCCCCAGTTCTTTTTCAGGAATCAAAAGGCAAATTTAATTATGCCTCTGCCCTCCACAGAGCCTTCAATGGTTACCTTTTACTCTTAGGAATGGTGATAGGAAATCACAGAGGCTCCTGCAGCATCTCACCCTCCACCCCAGTTCTTGCACCATGCCGCACGCCTGTCAGTTCTCACTAGGAAACTGTGGTGGACTGAGATGGTCAACTTGAGCAGGAACGCCCAGCTGGACTGAGTTGGTGTGGTTCTGGGCACAGAGGATCCACCTGCAGGTTATTGTCTACACAACATAAAGGAGAATGGGAGCAGAAGACAGTGGGCGGCTGTTTCCCAGGAGAAGCTGTGTTGTGGCTGGTTCTCCTGAAGGGGACTCGGCTTTTCTCATTGCAGAAGGCACTCAGGGCCTTGCTGTCATCAAGGATGCTGTTGTTGCTTCAGGGGAGCTCTGGTCTTCATTTCTGCCATGAGCATCATATCCTGGCTCCAGTAAAGATTTCTTCAGCCATTTAGTGCAGACACAGACTTACACAGGACAGTGCAGTGGGCGCCCAGCCTTTGATCGGATCTTTTGGGTCTCCAGTGCACAGGTAGACATTCGGCTCACCCATTTGGCTTATGGGTGAATGTTATAACTTAGACTTGTCCTATATGAAATCTGCTATCTTGCAAACCATTGGCTCTAGAAAGGTAACTAATACAGTAACTCTTGCTGGGGCTCTGTGGGGTGCAGTACATGGCTGTCTCCTGCAACCCCGACCCTTCCACTGTGCTGTTCCAGGCCATACGTCTCCCCCTCCTCGCTCATCTTGTCTCGCTTGTCTCCAAGTCCGATTGCTAGTCCACCAGGCTGTCCAGCAGACTTCAAGCTCCAGTAACAGTGTTTCTTCCCCTTATCTCATGTCACAGGTGCTCAGCAAATACTCATTCTGTGAATGGTCTCTGCTGCTTTTCATGTGTTTTGGCCCCTAATGACCCTGCCAGCTTCCTCTGGGAGTCACTGCCAAAGCCTCTGTATTCTTGATACAGGCTTATCAGCATTTACATTCTGGAAGACATGCCAAAGAAGAGACAACTGACAATGTCTCTTTCTCACTTGAAAATGTGTTGCCGGATGCCATTGTCATGGTGGCAGCAGAAGTTCGTCAAACCGGAAAGGGAAGCCATTTTGCCATAAAGCCTTTAAAAACAAGAAGACAGCCTTCCTCGGGGTAGGACAGGTGGATCAGTAGGGAAATCTCCTCAGCTGACATTTCTCTGTGGTTCTTGTGTTCCGGGCTGTGCTCTAAAATCACCATCTTAACAGGTACCACCATTAGTCATTTCCCCTTTAAAGGTGAGAAGACTGAGGTTTGGATAAGGAAAGATCAGTGAGTGGGGCAGAACTAGGTTTGGGGGTTAAGCTGGCTGACTTGGTAACCACTTGTAATCCCTGTACTAGAAGCATGACAGGGGAGTGGAGAGAACAGAGTCGCAAGCCGGAAAATGCCTTGTGTGGCTTTTCATAGTCATGGCTCACAGCAGCTTTCTGGGTACCCTCACACAGCCTTAAAATGTTCTGGAGGAAGGTCTAACTGTGTGGTCTGCAGGACATTCACTCTCAGGTGATCCCCTTGCCCACGCCCCAACCGAGAGCAGTTTTAGGGACACCAGCATCCCAAGAATTGTAGTATTAAAAAGTTAACTGGTCCGAGCAAAAGCACTTCAGCTGAAAAATTTTATTTGCAACTTCAGGAGTCAGCATACACCAGGGACAAAAATGATACTGTGAATGAAGCTAAGCCAGGCAATGTCTCTACATATATCTTCCTTTCCGGCATTCAAAGGTAGGATCTCATCCTCTGTTCCCTGCCATTCCTGAGAACTTGAGGACAAATACGTTTGGGGGTGAACAAAAGCAGGGCCAGGGCCTGGAGTTTCTAGCTCCCGCTCAAACACAATTATTGGTGGGAGACTGAGCAACTCCCTGCTGCTGGTCTCAACCTTCTTATTTTAGCTGAAGCACCACCATGTCTGGGAAGTCTTCTGTCGCTGCCTGAGACTGGGATTCCTCACTGCGCAGCCTTGTTTACTCATTGAATTCCCTTAAGCTCCTCCTAGCTGTGAGATTGCCTCATGACAATCTCTCCCCCAGCCGGGCAGAGGGGACAGCACACAATGAGGCCTGGTCTAGTTTTCTAGGGGTGCTATAACAAAGTATCAAGACTGGGTGACTTAAACAACACAGATTTCTTTTTTTACCGTCCTGGCCAGAAGTCCAAGATCAACGTATCAGCAGGGTTGGTTTCTTTTGAGGCTTCTCTCTGTGGCTTGTAGGTGACCACCTTCCCAGGATAACCTCGCGTGATCTTTCCCGTGTGTGTGTCTGTGTCCTAAACTTTTTTAGACAGACACTAATTGGAATGAATCAAGGCTTACTCTGAGCTCCTAACAGGGTCTGACACGTTTCAGGTGAGCAGGGCTTGGCCTGTGCTCAAGGAGGTCACACTGACAGGAAGTTTGAATTTAAGCTGCGGTTCAGTCACGGACAGTTGGCTTCAGTTCTCCTCCACCCTTTTATTTTCAGGAGTGTAGAATTTCAGGAGAGCTCTGAACACCTGCTCTCTGTGGCCACCACAATTCCTTCTTGATGGCAAGAGGTCCCCTAGTACCCCAAACACAAACACGTGGCACCGAGCCTGCGCCCTCTCACTGTCCACTGCCCCCTGAGCCCAAACTCCTTCAGCCGATGCCTTCGCACTTAGTGTTTCGAAATGCCCGCTTCACAACTTCTCTTTGGGGTGAAACCCAGAAGTACCACAGATCCCAGCTCCAGGGCAGATATTCTTATCTGTTCTCCTCAAATAAACTTTTGTTTCAAAGTGTGGAACCTGATGGCATAAATTAATTCTAAGTTTCTGTATATTTTGGAATTTTTGAATCTAGCTGAACAGAGTGAACTTGCTTCTTTCCACTAAGGATTTTAGGGGATGCTTTCTCAAACGCATTAACCACACTTTCCTCTGTAGTCAGCACGGTGGCGCTTGGAAAGTGAGGGTTCAGGAGGAAGCTGAATCCTGTCACCCAGGAATCACACAGCCAAGGACATTCAGAGTAGAGGGCTCATGCTGAATTATAGGCAGCACTAGAGCAAACTGTCATTTCAAGTGGGTGGTAATTTTTTTAGCCTTATTTTGTGGAAAAGCATAACTGCAATTTTATGTTGTATAGTAATTATCAAAGTATAGAAGAAAAATATTTTTTTTTCTTTCTTTTTTTTTTTTTTTTCTTTTTTGTGGTGCCGGGGATCGAACTCAGGCCCTTGTGCTTGCAAAGCAAGCACTCTAATCACTGAGCTAAATCCCCAGCCCCTGAAGAAAAATATTTATTTTAACCTTTATGGTAATTTTAACCATAATGGTAATTTTTATGGGTTCAAGACTAACCTTTCTTCAATGATAGTTTGAAGTAATTTGTCTTGAAAAATAACCATGCTGTTGATATTAATAAAATGACACTATAATCAATGGCTACTTTCACTAATCACAGAGGGCAAAATGGGAGAATGTGCATGGAAACTATTAAGCTCCACAACTATGTAAGGTCCTTCAATTTAAAGATCAACAGATTCAAGGAAAATTTAAAACATCTACCACAATGTGCTAAAATTACTGAGACTATAATTTACTGCTAGCCTTGGTGGTTACCTATAAACACACTCTTCACTGTTATTTCTTTTTCAGAATACATGGTCAAGGACCTTGTGAAGGTAACATGAGTAGAAAAAAAGGTTGGAAGTCTTCCCACTCAAACCAGCGAAAGCACTAAACAGCAGTAGTGACACATGGGGACACAGACTCATGCAACATTTTCAAAATGCTGCAGTCATAAAAGGACAGAAAGTCAGTGTGGACCAGCAGGCATGCTTCACAAATGCCTCCAACTGAACCACCGATGAGTGCACAACTTCAGAGAGTTCAATGTATGCTTTTTGGACTTATGCTGATGTACAAGTGATTATGTATTCAACAGAAACTCTACACTGAAATTTGAATGTTGGTGCTTTTCCCATGCTAGTGATAGGGTGCTTGATCTTTTCTCTCCATCCTGGGCAGCTGCAGGGAGTCCAGCGAGCCCCTCTGTCATTAGGGAAAACACTCAACGCTCTACAGTGCGCTCTGCTTCTAGGCTGTGATGTTCACTAGCTTAGGTGTATTTCAAGCATTTTTGGAGCTAGGACATTTTCAGCTTTGATAGGTTAGGGTTACATAGCTGCATCCATCATCAGTAGAAGATGTAAGTGACCTTTCTCCCCCTACTCAACACTGTCAATTTGGAGTAAGTTGATCAAAAAGGGAAACTGTAACTTGGAGGGAAACAAAGCAAAAAGACCCTGGGTGAAAAACCCTCTACTGAGCACAAGGAGCTGAAAGGTTACAGGAAAACGACATGTGTCTGTCCTCCCATGAGTGTAAAGGAAAGGGAATGTGACTGTGGCCACCTCCAGTGCACTCAGAGCAACTGAGAGTGCTCTTACCTGACCACCAACTACCGGCCCCAACAGTCAAAGGCAGGGATATCTTCTTTTTTTCTCTCTCCTAACTAGAGGTGGGTTTGAGAGCAAGGATTAGAAAAATACTGCTGGATAGACAAAGGCTAAAATGAGAGAGCTGAATTGCCACAAAGTCCCATGCTGAAGTAGAGGAATAACCAACAACGCAGGTCTCCTCACAAGGGCAAAACCTCAAGTGTTACGGACATACACGGAGTAACAACAGCAGCAAGTTTAAACAGCAAATCTCAGGACACCTCTCCTAGAGGCTGAGCTTCCGCTCAGATCTTCAGTAAGAAAGCAGAAAGAAGAGAGGGTAGCGAGTCTTCAGATGGAGCTTGAATGGGAGAATAATTAGAGAAGAAGGTCAGAGCACTGCTCTTCCAGAGGAAGAGAAGATCCACATGGAGCCGCCCAAATGAAACGAAAGCAAGATGAAAATAAATGCGGAGGCATCCATGCTATTGTATTATGGGAGACTGGGAAACAAAGAATGAACCAATAGACCGTTGCATGTGAAAAGAAGAAAATTACATTCTGCAAAGAATTATAACTGACTAAATAGAAGAAAATCATCCAACACTGTGTAGAAGAAGTTAATGAGAAATTGATTTCAATAAAACAAGAGCTGAAAACTAGAATAAAATGAAAGGTGAATCGCAGATCCATGAAAACAAACAGAGGAAAAGAAAACACTACCATTTCAGAATGGATTAGAGGGAAATGGAATAGACAATACCAAAAAAGTATGAGTTAGCAACACACAGGAAAAGCTTCAGCTTTTCACACGGAATGGAAAGGAATAGACATACTAATATCTTCAGAAACCAAAATGGGAAAAAAGATGGAAAGTTCATCTCACATATATAAATATACCATGTGTGGGATAGCAAGAAATGAATTTCCAGAAAGTAAATATTATAATTTGTGAAGACTGTTATACAATCAAAATTGGGGGAAAAGACAAGATTACATGCAAATTAATTTTTATGGCCTTTGGAACAGCTTTTAATTTGCCCTCAATGGTAGTCATCAGCTACTGCTCTGAATTGATAGATATTAAAGGATATCATGTAAAGTTAGGCAAAAAAATGTAGAAGGACTAAAAACAAAAGGATAACTTATAGCAAGCTAGGGTTGGAAGTGAGAAGTGGAAAATTATAGATACTCTCAGGTTGATAAGTCATGAAATGTATCTTCAATTATATTATGTAAAATGATATAGCTAACCATTTATACATATAAATGTAATAAATCCTCCATGTAAAGAAAAGGAAGACACATGCACCAAAAGGAGGAAAAAGAAAGAAAACTACAAAGAGGACTCAAAAAGTAGTATTTATTACATAGATTTTTAAAATATATTAAAACCAAATGTATCAGCTATATAAAAATATAAGTACATATCCCAGATAAACCTAGAAGTGCTCTCTGTTTTCAGAGTTTCTAAAATCTTTCTAATTTCCTGAACAACGAGGGTGTTCCAGGAGTATCTCCTGTTCTTGTATTTTGTCATTGACCTTGTTCCTGGCACAGAGTTCCTGCTGCTCATTTTTTTGCTTTAATGAGGCAGCTCTTGGTGGGCACCTGGGTGGGGCAAAGTCTCCAGAAAGACTAAGCTATGATTAGAGGCTTGGAACTTTCAGTCTCATCACATCCTCTGAGAAGTGGGAGGGAGCTGGAGACTGAGTTAATAATCAATCATTCCTATGCATTGAACCTCCACAAAAATGCCTAAGGGACAGGTTCTAGGAGCACCCGGGTCACCGAACACTCAGAGATGCTGGGAGGGTGCCGCACCCAGAGAGGCACACAAACTCCACACACCCGCCCTGACGCTACATCTCCCCTTTGCATCATTTTCGTTTGGCCATTCCTGACTGGGTCCTTGTTAATAAGCGAACACGGGCATTCCTTATTTAATGACCTACCTGTTTAATGACTGCTCAGACTTAGGAACTGCCACTCGGACTTATGGTCTTTTTTTTTCTTTTTTGTACAGTTCCATATGTGTTGTTTATAAGACCCTCAATGTCCTTTTTGTACAGTACACCTTGTTTATACAGTACTGTAATTTTTGCTAATTGTATTATACAGAAGAGTACTGTAATTCTATGTTCTGTTATACATTACAGTACTGCATGTAAGAGTCACATAAATAAGAGCAAAGTCATCAAATTGGAGATTCCTTTGATTGTTTCTTTGCTCTGAATATTGTACTGTACACACCATATACTATTCCTCATTTAGCGACCGATTCATTTAACAACCTAGTCGCAGGAACACAACTTGGTCGTTAAACAAGGAGTGTCTGTAAACCTAAGTAAAACGTTTCCCCAAGTTCTATGAACTGATCTAGCAAATGATTAGACCAAGTCTGATAGAGTTGTGAGTAGCCTGGGACCACCCCTTAGTTATTTTTCCATTTTTAAATTTTTTGTGGTACTGGGGATTAAACCCAGGGAGCAATGAGATTTTGATTGCTTTTTAACTCTGGTGTTTTTGATTTTTTTAACTTTGAGATAGGCGCTGAAGTAATCTCCTAAGTAGCTGGGATTCCAGGAGTGTGCATTACACCCAGCTACCACCTGGTTATGAAAGGGGGCAGAAGGCCATGTTATAGGACCAAGCCCTTAACCCACGGAGCCTGCCCTACCTCTGGGCAGCTGGTGTCAGAGATGAGCTAAATTGTAAGGATACACAGCTAACGTTGGCGTATTGGCTGGTGTGGACAAACCCTGCACACCTGAAACCAGAAGTGTTATGTGAGGTACAGAAGAGACACAGGATGTTCTCTTCATACAGCAGGTAGGGACATACTAGTTATCTTCACAGAAAAGGAAACCTGATGGTCTACGAAAGCAGGATTCAAGATAAAGATTTTAAAATAGAAACAAATTCTGATATATATTAAATATATTTAGAAAATGGAAGCAAAACCAAAAGCAAAGCAATGGCTTTTGAGACTCCTTCCCCGTGACTCTGGGACCCCTTTCCCAACTCGAAACACATTTATTAGAAAGGCAAATCTATATGAAAATGAAATAAACAGTAATTAAAATGAGCAGGCAATGGCAAGGTGAGTAACACCCTGGTACCGAGACCAAGGGAGGATTGAGAATGGTTTGTGTGAGATAAAAAGAAAGAATGCAAGTTAAGTCATATAAAAAATTATGTGCGGTTACTTCCTGAGGCCTGCATCTCTAGAGGGCTTCTGGGAAAATTTTCTGTCTATCTTTTCTCCAACTGTGGTCACAGTGAGTGGAACGGCCAGTTACATCTCGTACAGCCCTGCTGTCTTGCCCGGCTCGCCCCACTGAGTCTCAGGCCCCTGGAGCCAGGCCAGAGAATGGTGGTACCGGCTCCAGCCTCTGTGGCTGGCACTGGCCTGCCTCCTGTCATTACAGGAAAGGCTCAGTCAGCTCAGGGGCCAGAAGGACCCAGCAGCTAGATCCCCAGACTGCTAAGTATGAGGATGTGACATCCAAAAAATCAGTAAACACAGAAGAAGAGAGAAATTGACACAACTAAAGTGAAAAAAAGGAGTTGCCACAAATACTGAAAAAGTTAAAACTCTAATATGTGTATTGCAAAACTGTGCAATGATGTTGAACAATTAATGCAATTAATCTTATATTAAAAACTAAGTAATTAAAATTGATTCCAGACATGCTAGAGGACCTAACTGCCTAATAGGAGAAATCCAGAAGCATAATAGAACTGACCTACCAGCTCCCAGCTCTTTCCAAATTAAGTAGAAGATCATTTAAAAACTATCTCATGGATACCAAAATATGAGGGTGCTCAAGTTCCTCATATAAAATGGCATAGTATCTGCATAGAACCTACATAATCCTCCAGTTTACTTTAAACCATCTTATTTATAATACCTAATATGATATAAATGCTATCTAGCTGCTGTATCGTACTGTTTAGGGAATAATGACAAGAAAAAATTCCGTATGTGTTCTGTACAGATGCAACTTTTTTCTGGATATTCATCATCTACAGTTGATTGAATCCATAGACATAGACAAAAGCAAACTGTAGGATGATTAATCTTAATTATGAATATTGAGAGCAAAAATCACAAGACCAAGCAGGAATCACCTCAGAAATAAAATAATGGTTTAGTCTTAAGGATTCTATTAACATAATAAAACATTCTACTAAAGCAAAGGGATAAAGTTTTTGATCATCTCCATGGACACTGAGAAGACTGACAAAAATCTCACATCCACTTTTTTCCCAGAGAACAGTAATAGTTTGAGAGAATACACAGTTATTTTTATTACGACAAGGAAAATACATGTCTTCATACAAGTAAAATTGTGTGAGACAGTAAAACATCTCATCAATGTTAAGAACAAGACAACTGTGCCACATGAATTGTTATTAATTAATACTATCTTCAAATGCAATAGACTAAAGAAATAAAGGGAATATTGAGAAAGAATCAAGAGAAAATTTTTAAAAATAAAAAGAAATCACGGTTTTGGTATTTGGTTATGACATCAATACACAAAACCCAAATATGTTCCTATACATCCACTTAGAACAAAATGGAATGAATAAGTTCCATTGAAAATGGTAGCCAAATGACAAAGCATACAGAAATAAACAAGAAATTCATAGGACTTGTTGAAACACACCCAAAATACTCTACTGAGTGACATAAAATTAGACGTGCACACAAACCTAGATTGCAGTGCTCCTAAATAGGAAGATTCATTTAATCTATGAATTTACTGGATGCTTGCTTTTTTAAAACGCATATAGCAGAGAGAAAGAGAAATATGGAGGGAGTTGAGGTGAGCGTTGTCTTGAAAATACTGATTTTGATATAAATAAACCATGGGAAATTAAAGGTATTCTGAAAGCGATAACTCAATAGAACAGAATAGACCCAAATACTTAAAGAAACTTAGTTTACAAGTAAGGGGGCATTTTGAAAAATGGGGAAATTATTATTTTATTACAGTAATGTATTATATATTTCATTGGCACTATTTTCTTTGGAGAAACAAAACTGAACTTCTAACTCATTTCTTGCAATAAATAAATCCCAGGAAATCAGAAGATATAAAAATAAACGAATGAACCCACAAAGCTTAGAAGAAAATACGAATAAGTTTATTTATAATCTCAAAATGGAGAAGGCCTTCTTAAAAACTAGAGATAAATCTCAGGTTCTACAAAGGAAAATATGAATAAATTGACAACATAAAATTTTAAACTTTCTATACACCAATAAACAAGCAAATCAATAAATACTATCAAAAGACAAATGGCAAATGAATAAAAATATTTTAAAACATAAGACAGAAAGGTCCCAACATACCTAAGCAAATAAGTTAAGAAAAATCTAAATAACTCAGTTGAAGATTGTATAAAAAATATAAATTTACAGATATTGAAATTGCCAAAAAATATGAAAAGATGTTCAACTTCACTCATGGTAAAAAGAACTAAAATCAGAATAATATTGCAATATATTTTTCACCAATCAGATTGGGAAGAAAAATTAAATGTGAAAACATTTAGCTCTAAACAGCAAAGAATCTGGCTCTTTTACTGTACTTTTGGTGGGAGTATCACTAATCAGTTTCTGGAGGATGATGTAGCAATATTTCTCAAATTTTTAAATGCATAGCTTTATATCCAGTAATTCCATTTCTAAATTGGAATTTATACCAAGACATAGTCACAAAAGTGTGCTAAGATATATGCACAGGGATGCTAATTACAGATTTACATAGAAAAGTAAAAACTGGAAATATCTCTATGTTCAATAAAAGACTAATCAAATAAATTACAGTCCACTGAGGCAATGGAACACTAAGCAGCTATCAAGAGAAACAAGGCGGACCTTTATACATTATTATGAAAGGCCTCTAAAACAAAACACCGGTGCAGTATATGCTTTACATAGCATAAGCTCTAGACAAGCAATCTCTCTTCATGTCCCCACTTTGGTCCCCACCCGTCCTGCTGGAAATGCCCCCAAAACTCATCAATGGCCCCCTGTAGGGAGAGAGAAAGATGAGCTAGGGAGACTGCTTTAACATTTATACTTTTCTAACTATGTGCACAGCTATTCCTTATTATTTTTATAAATCATATAATGTTTACTTTGATGGTCAAAACATGAACTACTTTTATTTTCCTTTTATGTTTTTTCCATATAAAATACAAAACCAAAAAGGTTTTCTCTTTCTTAAAACAAAAAATGTGGTAGGCTAACAATAAGAAATGAAGCATTTTCTTTATATAACAAAACTCTTCTATTTGTTTCTAAAGGTACTTCAGAAAGAAAAGGATCCCAGGAAATACTGTGAGTCATTTGTCTATACCATGTAGAACAGGTGGACTCCAAGGACGACCTTGCTCCACACCGCTCAATGCTACGATCTCCTGATTTATTCACTTTCTTGTTGTAAACAACATCTGTGCTCCTAAGTCATACACACAGGCACTTGTGCACATGCATGCACACAAACACACACACACAGAGCACACACAAGCCTTCATCTTCCTGCAGCACAAATGAATTCATGTGTATTACCCAGAAGTGACATGGATGGCTGGGAAAGCGTAGGCAAGTTCTTTTACTCTGAAAATCTTTCCGCACGATGTGCCCATCTCGGGGGTCAGGAACAGACTGAGGAACTCTAGGAGCATAGAAGTCTGTGTAGCTTTGCACTTGGAAAACTGAAGAAATTGGCGCACTACTCTCTGATCTCATTAAAAATAAGAATGGAAAGAGGCAAAATGACTGTCATCAGCTAGATAACCTATGGGGAGCACCCTGTCACCTATTAGGTTTAAAAATTAAACATCTCCAATGAATGCCCTCACTGTACCTAAGTCAGCTTTCTCAGTTAATGCTGGAGTGAACAAGTTGAGGGCAGATAGATCCCCTAAAGCCATAAATCAGGGGGTATGCTGGCTGTGCAGCCTCTGACCGTCTGACAGTGTTTCCCTGCTGACTGCCACTGGTCCTGTGTCTAGGAAAGCCATCAGGCGCATCTCCCCTCCCCAGTACCTGCCATGCAGGGCCGCAGAGAGGTACCAGCCCCTGCCCTCTGGCCCTATGTGGAGAAAAAGCCAGGGAACATGTTCAGTTTATGGTGTCCATTTGTATGGATGTACACATTTCTAAGACCAACCAGCTCTAATACATGTGGTGATTCTAATGCATACTTTTCAAAAAGTACACGAATGGTTTAAGTTAACTTTTGTTGTTTCTTTGGCCTGGTAATTCTCATAGATCTCTCTTTGTCCTTTGCAGAATTGAACAGATTTGCTTAGCTCCTCCGTGTCTGGGACAACACAGGAAGCTTGGCAGTTATCTGGGATCTATAGGGGACATACCCCACACTACCCCACACATACACATGCAGATGGGGCTGGTCCCAGTTTAGAACTGACACAAACCTGAGTCCCTCTAATCCCCTGGATAGGTGTAGGTTTGCAGAATGACCAACTCTGTTATACAGAAATGACAAAAAACTGTTTTCTCTACCAACTGTCTTTGGTAGAAAGGAGAAAAAGTTGAATTGCAGAAAAACCAACAGGTTAAATTTTTAGTTTTAGTCCTTTTGCTGTTATTTTCCTTTTACAAGTCGATTGTTGGAATGGATTTAGTGAGTGTAGTTTATTACTTGTTTCAATCTAGGTTTGCACACAGGCAAAAAGCATACGTTGTGTTTCCATGTGGGCCTTACTGGCAAGTGACATGCAGACATGCAGAACCAATGGTGCAGCCCTCCCTTGGCAGTCTGGAGCTACAGAAACCTCGCTGCAGGGCTGTCCAGAAAGTGGACAAATGGGCAAAATGGCTCTTCAGTGGCCCTGCTGACTGTAAGGATGTGCTGACGGTATGCATAAGAAAGGGATTAAACAGAAAGGTGCTGGGATCCTATTACTGGAATGACAAGAAAACTGTAACCATCAGGATGGACAGGCATAAGGATAAATCAGGCTCAGCACCCCCAAATTCTCACCCACCCAGTGACTCCACCTGTCTCTCCGCGTTTCCTACATGTGCAGACCGGCTGACTTCAGGCGAAGTCTTTAGACACAGCCTCCACGAAGTTGGGAGCGGACATGAGGATGCCAATGGTGCAGATGATGGTGAAGACCGAGAAGGCCATGAGGCACAGGCGGTCCACCACGCAGGCCGCGAACTTCCACTCACTGCACACAGCCTCGCTTTCGTCCTGGCAGCGGAAGCGATTGGCAATGTAACGGACCTCCTCCAGGATCTTGGCCAGGTCTGGGTCCCCCTCAGGGTGCTGCCCGGTGTGCAGCAGGTGCTCGTCGTGTGTGGGGGAGCAGGCCATGCGGCCGCACACGACCCCCGAGTCTGGGGTGGGGGCGCAGTGCACACCCTCCAAGCCTCGGAAGCCGATGTACAGCAGGTTGCCGTTGCTGGTGGGGGGCGCAGCCCCTGCGCTCAGCTCCATGCTGGCCAGGCTGCAGCGGCGCCGCTTGTGCTGGCAGGCAGGCCGGACCTTGTCCTCCCCTGGCCTCTTCATGCGCAGGAACCACGCGCACCAGTTCAGGAGGATGACTCTGGTCTGAGGAGGCAAAGGGAGATTCAGAGCGGCCCTGGCAGATGACGGGCTCCACTGCCTCCCCCATAACTTTGTGCAGATGGGCAACACCAAATCCTTACAACGGCTGAGTCAAACGTGATGCGAGCACAAAACCTATGCATGTTTACCACCCCAGGAATGAGATGAGTTTTCTCTGGGGTCGGAGGAAGAAAGCCCTGTGTGGGAGGGAGAAGGCAAAGGTACTATGGCGATGCTAAGGCTTGAATATTTATTATGTTGTTTTAACCCATGAAACAAAGAGACTTCTCATTATTTCTTTGGGCCTAGGAGTTCTGTGGGAAAAAAAAAAAAAAAAACAAAAACTCTTGAGACATTAATATGCTGTGAACTGTGGAAGTCTTGAACCTCTGGCCTAACAAAGGCTGCAACAAAGCCCAAAGGCCATGATGTCCTGGAAAGTACTTTGCAAAGTCAAAAGTAGGCTTGGCAAACTTCCTGTAGAGGGTACCATAGCAAATATTTTAGTTCTTCGGGCCATAAGGTTTGTTTTAAGTACTCAACTTGCTGATGTAGCATGCACAGAAAGCATGTAAGTGGTTGTTTTCTAATCACATTTTACTTATCAAAAACAGTGGACTGCATTTGGCCACCAGGGCCACAGTTTGCCAAACTCTGGTCTAAAGTGTTTTATAAACTTATATTATTGTTTCTCGACCTTTTGGCTAAGATCAAGTGTAAACTTTAGTGCTTGAGTGCATGAAGAAGCTGGTGGAAAAACACCCTGTGGGTTTGTATTATTTTTGACTTCATGGAAAGAAAAGAGACAGCCCAGGCCTCAAACCAGGCAAAGAAAAAAAATAAAAAAAGGATTTTTGCAAGTCTATCCACATAAATATGTGTGAAGTGAGCCCTTTCCCTGAAATCATCCAGATACTGATTTCATTTTCGTTTTGTTTTATGATCATGGCAAAATGTCATCAGCCATATAGCAGGTATATTTCCCACCTGTAGGGAGAGATAAGCTGTGAAATTCATGTCTGCAGGGCTTTCTTTCTTGGTAATCACTTTTATGACATCTTATCAAAGATAACTGAAGCAAACAGGTCTGGAGACAGGGAGTGAAAAGAAAGAGGCAGACTACTAGGACCAGTTTCACTGTAACTGCAAAGACAGCCCTTTATTTCGCAGTGTATTTTACCCTGCAGGCGGCTGGAGGAGTCTTCAATCAGTGAAAAGCAGCGGCACATGGCCACAGAGAAACCCCATCTGGTGAGTCTGGTCTTCATGGTACATGCCATCTCACTGGGGCCATTCAAGGGCTTATGACATGAGAATAATTTCCCCATTTTACCAATGAATCAACTGACCCCCAAAGAGGCCAGGAAATTGGCTGAAGTTCACATAATTAACAAGAAGTCAAGTCACTTATATGTTCAGACTTTTGCAGCCTTGTCTATCGATTGGTTCTTTTCAAGACTCCTGTGTCTGAGCCCCACATCCTCTCCAAAGACCGCAGGAAGCCCGCTTCAGATTTTGGGGAAGGCTGTGGGACAGGGCGTGAGTCTGAACCCAGAAATGGCTGAGCAGGGCCGGGCACCTCTCCCACCATGGCGGGGTCTGTGTGTGCCTCATGGCCATCTCCAGCTAGCTCGATCCACATCGTCAAGTCCATTTTAATTCCACGGCCTGAGTCATTAGCTTTCAAGGCCAAAGCATCTCCAAGGATGAAATTATCCTCTTGGCACTTATCAAACTGTGCTCGTGACCTCTCCTGTTAGGTTATAAGTTTGTTTCTGGCTGTGCAAATGTCACATAATGCCACTGCACTCGGCAGTATCTTCTTCATAGCAACAGATCATAATAAAAGTCCCTTGGAGTCTATTTGTGTTTCAAATACACATGAAATGAAAAAAAAAATACAGTATGCTATATAAAATGAGGGAGATATATATGCTTTGTCTCTTATTTACAGGCAGTTGGTTTTAACAAGCTTTTATGCTGAGAAGTGAACCATTAGCTTATGTTCTTAATTAAGATTTTTCTGGAAGCGTAAAGTGCTAGCAGGTCATCAAAAATGGTTTTGCATCTGTGTTAACTGCCTTATTTTCACGTCAGTCAATATACTTAAATTTTTATGTTTTTGTATTCATAAAAATAAACAGTAGAAGGAAAAAGAAGAAATTCACTGGAATGGCTATCACTACTGGTGATGGAAGTAAAGTGACAGGTAGGAATAGGAGCCAGGTTTCCTTGTATATAATATTATCTTTTCTTTGGCTTTGGAAACAAGTAAGTATATTATCAGCTTCAAACACATAGATGGATAAAGAACATGCAAATAAACAAGGGATCGGCTCTCGCACCCGGCCTGGCATTGTGCCCAAGAGTGTCAAGGTTAAAAAACAATCAGATAAGAATGTAAATGAATTGTGCAAATGTATCATAGCTTTTTAAGCAGTCTGGGACTTGTCAAAGCAAATGTCAGGGACAACAGTGACACAGATGACCTGTGTGTGAGGTATCATCACTCCGGCTGAGCTCACATCACAGCTGGTGCCACGAGCGATAAGTGAGTTATTTCAAGTGTGTCAGGGGTGTATGCCATGGAAAAGAATCTGAGGGGAAACAGCTAATTTTTTAAAGTAATCACCTCAATTAACTTATGAGTAACTGTAAATGATTGCACAATGAATGTTTTTAGAAGGCCCAGAAATCCTCTGTTCCTAGAGGGAATTGCAAAGCACCTTGCCTCTTATTCTGAATTTAGCATGTTGGCGATTCCTTCCGGACTTAGATGTAACCTAATGGGGAGGGGGTTTTTCCATCTGGAGACTACACACTCTGAACAGGAAGCTTTGGGAGGTCTGCAGGGAGGCAAGGCAGCTCTTTCCTGCCTTGGTTTTTTCCTGGTGAGATGGGCAAAGTCCAGGATCTAGTTGATCCTCAAGATCCCCTGACTGTTAGTCAGGGGTGGACACAGAGTTGTGACAGTCTCGTGGGAACAAACGTTACGGATGGGTGAGCATCAGCAGACAGGGCCAGAGCTGGAGCTCACTGCTATGGGGAAGGGAAGACATGGCTTCTGCTGAGACCACAGGCTGCAGGACTCATCCTGTATTTTTTCATCCATTTCCTTTTATTGCCTTCCCTTCCCTATTGCTGACTATTCACCTTTGTGTTACGGGCTTTGGATTAGATCACATTCTTGTGTGTACTGCATGTATGTACAACTGGCCCTCTGCATCCTTAGGTTGTGTATCCACGGATTTTACTTTCCATGGACTCAAAAATATTCAGAGAAAATAAGCTGTATTTGTACTGAATATGTACAGACTTTTTTTGTATTATTCCCTAGCTAACAGAACATAACAACTATTTACACAGAACTTAAACTGTATTAGGTATCACAGGTCACCAATAGATGATTTAAAGTACACCCGAGGATGTGCACAGGTTCTGTGAGAATGCCATGTCATTTGATATGTGGTGCTTGGGCACCTGTAGGTTTTGGTATTTGCGGGGGTCTTGGAAACAACGCCCTGCAGATGCCGAGGGACTGTTCTATTTTTGCATATCTCAGTCCGCTTCTTATTCTTTCTGCTCCTCATTCTGTTGTGAGGCTCCAACTGTGTTGTTATGCATTTACCTCATCTATTGCTTCTCAGTACCACACAGTACTCCACAGTGTATGCAAAGGAATAGTTCTTAAAAAACACTGTGCTAGTGAGATACACACAGCAGCTGGCGTGTGGGCTCTGCTCTGGAATGTCAGATTCAAACGCTGCTAGGGTAGGAGCACCAAGGAGCACCCTCACTGTAACTGTACTCTGCAACGTTATGGAGGGAGGTGAGGTCCATTTGCTTTGGAGTGCCAGTTTCTGGGTGACTTTTAAAGCAGACAAACCCCACGAGGACCCTCCTTTAGGAAGGGCCTCTGACTGGCCAGGAGGAACGTACCCACTTGGGCATCTGGCCCCCATCGGGGTCGTGGTGGTGGTACTGCAGCACGATCACCGTCACCACAACCGAGAGGCCCACGATGATCATGGTGCTGGCAAAGTACTGGGCTGCAGAGAGAGCAGATGCAGGTGAGAGCAGGTTCGGTGGCACCCGACATCACGGTGCTAGTGCATCTGGACCTTGTTCCACTGTCAGGCCCTGGAGTGTGGTCATGCTGGAAAACGGGACTGGATTGCTTCCTGCTGGCCAGACCAGACCTACAGTTCACCACTCACATTCCTGCTGGGAAGGGTGGCCCAGAGCCCAAAGATCTGACTTCCCTCCACCGAATGAGCGTGGCAGTTCCTCTATTAAACCACTGACAGAATGCTGCTTGCCGCCCTCACAGTTGGCTTGGAGACTTTGCTTTCCTGATCGGGAAGGGACTGTCAGCTGCCGCAGGGAGAGCATCAGGTCCGCACCCCTGGACCCAGCACCCCTTTGCAAGATCCCACTTGTTCCCATGCAGGAAGGCGCAGAGCAGGAAGTGATGCTGTTCTGCCATCCCTCCCTGGGCAGAAGGTCCCGCCTTACAGCTGTCCTGGACCAAACACAGTCGTTCCAGTCACGTTTCTCCAAACACTTAAAAAATATCTCAAAACACAATAGCTAAAAGTTAATATGTGTGCTTCTCCCATTTTAACAAGAGATTTATGGAAAAACAATGTCTCAGATAAAATTTACTAATTCCTAATCATAAAATCTTTGACTTCAAAGCAAGCATGAATGAGAGACTTATAGCAGGAAGAGCCACTTCCGTAATTTTGGGGGGCGGGGTTGGGGTCTCACCGTGTCTCTCCGGCTGATCTTGAACTCCAAGGCCAGTGATGGTGAACCTTTTAGAGACAAGGGCCCAAACTGCATCTCAGAGCCCATTTATTTATCACAAAGTGCCAATATTGCAATTAAACCTGGTTACTGAGGTTTTTAGTTTAGAAAAAACAACTCATACATTAACAACTTTTGTCTTAAAAGAAAGACAAATAACATGCATTCCGTAGCTTCACCACCACTGTCTTAGACCCTACTTGGGCTTTGAAGCCCGACTGCAAAGTTGGAGATCCCCTTCCCCCCACTTGGGCCCAGGAGAAGAGAGGAGAGGATATGGGTCACTCTGAATAGTCACCGCGGGCCATCTCCTTGTGAGAGGAATTGGAGGGCAGTACAGCTCTCTGTGGCCCTGGAGAACATGTTTCTGCTCCTTGCATCTGCCGGGAAATCCTAGCACTCTCTAACTCCATATCCTAAGAAAGGAGCCTGACTGTGGCCTTACCTATCAATGGCACTGAGTCAGATGTCGCGGGCATGATCTCAGCCACGAGCAGCATGAACACAGTAAGAGAGAGTAAGACTGTTATCCCTAGAACATAAACACACAGATGTTCCTTAGGCAAAATAAGTAACAAGGCCTAACGTCTATCTAACCGGGGCTTCTAACTTGAGTTTCAAAGAAGTAGGGAAGTTCTGGGAGGGAGGCCATGGGATGCTGAGTTTCTGATTGTACAGGCACGTGCATTTATCTAGGGACATTCCTTGTCACTTAGCAGAGTCCCAAAGGAATCTCTGGTAGAGACAGGGTTAGGAACCAGAGCTTTGGGAGAATTAACACAGCACAATGATCCCTCAAATTCTTTTTTTTTTCTTTTTTTGGTACCGGGAATCGAACTCAGGGCCTCATGCTTGCGAGGCAAACATTCTAACCACTGAGCTAAATCCTCAGCCCTGATCCCTCAAATTCTTTATGACATTACTATGGAGTGGTAGTTTCATAGGGCAGGAAAAAGAAACCATGCAGTCAGAAGACCTGGTTTTGGGCTTGATGTAGTTACTTACTAGCTGTGTGGCCTTGGTATGTCGTTTAATATTCTGAGCCCCATACTCAGAACAGAAAAGGTTTGGGAATGATTTCTATGATACAGTAAATGTGTATATACTTAGTAACTCTTTGAAATATTGATAAATCCATTTCACTATTCAAAATCCCACTTTTCTTATTTTCATATGTGAGCAATTGTAGGGATTGTGTTGGGTACAACAATATACAAAGCAAGCTGAGACAGAGCTAAAAACTGCTCTGCATGCACAATGAAGGCTAACTGTCCCCAAGGAAAAGGTGAGGTAGTAGTCAGAGAGGAAGCACAGGCCCTTTGAGGCAGACTGAGCTGGTCTCTCCATGAGAGGATCCCAGAACCTGTAGCACTCCCAGGAGCTTACATCTGTGCAGCTCAGAACCTAAACCAAGACCCTCTCGTGTCCTCCAGCTGCCTGGGCCAAAAGGTCAGTGTGTAATGAGAAGGACCTGGGTCCCAGGTGCACTTCTGCACTGGCCACAGTGACCCTGAGGAGCTCATCTTGGGGATGGACCTCCAGTCTCAGAGTCCTGCCAAAGATCCAGGCACTTACCAAGGGAGATTTTCTCTCCAGAGTCTGCAGGGAGTAAAAACACCAGCAGGGCCAGGGCCGAGATGAGCACACAAGGGATGAGCAGGTTGAGCCCGTAGTAGAGCGTCCTGCGGCGCATGGTCACGGTGTAGGTGACGTCTGGGTACGGCTCTTTGCAGCACTCATAGAACTTCTCACTCCTTTTGCCTGGGATCCCTGCGTGGGAGGCGGCGGGAAAGCACCGTCTTCAGAACACACACTCTCTCTGTATGTTTTAGAATACACGCCACACACAAGCATAGCCCGGGAGTTCACTAAGCTTGGAAAAACTAGGTAATTGCCGTTTGAAAAAAACCCTTGTTGGTTTGTTATGCAGTTGTTTAAAGGTATCTCAGTGACACTGGTGAGCTGGCAGATATTCTTTTGACAGATTGGAAGTACATGATTATAAATAACGCATTGTCAATTATATACCATCATAAATGTAATTGCACTCATGGACTGCGTAAGAATGTTTCTGTCAAAGATGAAACAAATATATGATGTTAGGTCCCTAAGAGGAAGTCACCCAGGGGCTGCCTAGCTGTGGTGTTCACACAATGATGCTGTATTTTCAGAATGCATGCCTGGTGTTAAATGATTCCTGATTATATTGTTTTTTCATTTAAAATAATGAAATACAGGTTTCCTGTTGATCAAATGAGTCAAAATGCCTGCAGAAAGGTCAGAGGGAGAGGCGAGTGAAGTCCTTTTCTGAACCTTGGAGACTTGCAGATGGGGGGTAGATTGCTACTCAGACATCACATGGAGAATGGGATCTGCTAGAAGGAGCAAAATTTTCAGAATCTGACAATTTCTTGAAAGGCTTAAGAAAAGCCCAAATTACCACTCTGCCTCCTGATCTGGCCATTCGAATGGTCATGAAATTTATGACCAGCCTGATTTGCATCAATTTCCAACCACCAGACTTACTTCAATTCTACTTCTCTGCCACCCTGACTACTGAGCTGCCTACCCATGTCTTGTCATAAAGCCCTCAGCCCATCTCCCCTTGAGACAGCACTAGCTCAACGTGCATTTCCTGATTTATAAATCTGTTTTGGGCCCAAATGCAACTGTTTTTACTTTATTTCAGTCTCATCTGTGATTTTCTTGGTTTGCACCATCAAGTGAAATTTACTGTCCGACCCTGTTTTAGGAGCGCTGTGGGTCTGAAGAATGCAGAGAAGCCTCCACTGCCACAGACTTGTTTAAAGGTGTCCTTGCCATGCTGCAAGCTGCTCCCGCAAAGCGTTCCGTTTGCTAATTGTTTTCTGTTTCTCATCTCAGAGCTCTCAGTAAATGATGGTAAATGTGGCTGCGTTCGGTAAATGCTCACCCTGAAGAAGCAGTGGGGAAAAGGTCTCAAACTTTCTTAAGCTCAGGCAGGAAGAAAAGCAGTCTTATTCCAGGACGCAAGTCTGGTCCCTTTGCTGGACTTACCCACAAGGTCCCATTCTCCGTTGGGGATATAGCTGCTGATATCTGCCTCCTGCATCTGGAGGTCCAAGGACCACCCTCCATAAGACCAGGACCCAAACTTCAGCTTGCAGTGCTGCATGTCGAAGGGGAACCAGCGCACATCGATATAGCAGGTGCTCTTGAAGATGCCTGTGTGGGCGGCAGGAACCACGCGCGACTGAGATGGAAGCTGACTGAGATGGGTCCCAAATACATAGAAGTCTTTCTAGCTCACCCCACCTCTTCAAACTGCTGCTAAACCCATCGGGAACAAACTGCATTAAAAAAAAACTTTCATTTTTAATTCTGAAAGAGTCTTAAAAAGCAGCTCCACCACAGCCTCACTGTCTTTTGAAATTCAAACACAAATGCAGATTTTGTTGACGAAGACTTTTCTCAGGGATTTCTGTTAAAGAATTAGCTCTATAAATTCGCCCTTACCTTGAGCAGCCTCAAAATCTAAGTAATGAGAGAACAGTAAGGAATGTAAAAAACTGTCAGAGAAGTTGATAAAAATGATGAAGCAGTTAAAAGACTGAAAGGTGTGTGACTGGCGGAGGGGTGGGGTAGGCATTTTCTTCAGATTAAAAATTGGGAGAATGTTTGGTTTTCCAGAAATATTTGGTGGGAGATAATCTTAACTTGCTCGGATTCTAGATATACTCTTTGCCCACTGAAGGTCTGTTAAATATGACTTGCAGCCTTACTTCAAATGTTCATAAAAATCTGGAGGTCACTCCATCCCGTCCCTCCCATTAGTGGGCTGGATCCTTCAAACTCACATTACTTGTGAGTTAGAAAACTCTTATAACCTCATGATTCCAGTTCTATTCAAAGACCCAAGAAAAAGGCAAAAGCAAACCTGTGGCTGCTGGAGGCTTCTGCCAGGACCAGTGCAGATTAACTGCAAAGGGCAAAAGGGATCTCTGAGGGATGATGGGAATGTTCTAAAATTGGAGTGCAGTAATGGCTGCACAGCTATGTAAATTTACTAAAAATCATTGACTCCTATGCTCAAAATGTATGATATGTAAATTCTACCTCCATAAAGCTGCTACCAATAAACACATGAAATGGAGGGGAGGAGTCATGTTACAATCTTTATTTCAAAACCAGCATCTGAGACATTCTGTTTACTCTCGTCTACTAGCGGAGACAGGGCAGCATCCCAGAAACAGCCTTCTATGACCCCAAGGCCCAGGCTGCTCTGCACAGTCCTGGCCAGAGTGAGGGAGAGGCCTGGTCACAGCACACCATGTCCTCCCGGGGCCCTGAGGCCAGCTCATAGGGATAGAGGCCCAGAGGGAGGCCCGCCGGAGTGTGAGGGTCCAAGGCACTGTCCTGTAGCTGAAAATAGCCTCAGTCTTCTGAACAATCTGCAGCATGGTGCTCTTCTATCCTGGTAACTATTGGAGACATTTTCTAAAATGCCCCTCATATTAGCAGCTCCAACTCGCATTCCACAGCCCAGTCTGCAAAGACGGAAGGGGTCTGCTGTGCAGGGCAAGTGCTAGGACAGAGGACCTGGAGGAGCATCCTGAAAGCAGATGCTCTAAGACAGAAAACTTGACTGCTGGATTTCTTCCTTCTATATGGACATTATTGGGCATTATCTGACCTTGGTCATTTCAGTCACATGGGCCACGTATGGCTGAGAAATGATGTTTCTCAGGTAAGCACACACAGATTCTGACTATGAATGCTTAGCATCAGTTGACAGGAAGCGTGTGTTATAAACAACTACCCAGAGGCAAAGCCAGCTTTGCTGTGTGCTGTGAGACAAGTGAGCCAGGACCTAACTCTGGAGAGGGGTGTGTGCACGGGTGAGTATGCATGAGTGTGGAAATTTGTGTGTTGTGCGTATATGTGAGCAGGGGTTCTGTGAGTACGTAGGTGTGTGATATGGCTATATGTGGTGTTGAGTGGGTGGTGTGAGAGTATGTGCGGTGCGTATGGTGTGTGTGGTATGTATATGTAAGGGTGGTGAGGTATGTGGGGGAGTAGCTGAAAATTTCTTGTGAGTAAGAAATTAAATAAACAGACAGTTGCAGTGGGGGAGATAATCCTTTAAAATAGTATGTTTAAACAATCTTCCAAAAGATAAAAAAATCCCAACTGTTAATATCCGTGTGCAGAGACATGCCTTGAATGTTCCTCAAGGCCATTGGTGCATGCCTCAAATTGCTCAGTGTGTAGCCAGGACCTCAAGAGTCCACAGAAATGCTGGCCTGGGGGAACATCACTCCAAGGAAAGTTGAAAAGGAGAGAAACTACTTTAGGCACTAGTCACTAGCAAGCTCTCCTTTGAAATCATTCCATTTGGCACCTATGACTGTTCTTGAGCACATAAACTCAAGACGGGATTCCCAGACCTCCCGCCATCGTCCCCCATCACCCAAGACACTGAGCCAGCTGAGAGATAAATGGTGAGGTCTTGTCGGGGAGAAAGAGTCTGGTTATCAGGCTTGTGGGTGGAAATGGAGATGAAAAGGCCTGTCTGGCTTGTGAGTAGAAAGGAGAATTGTAAATTACCCAGTATAGGAGACTTGCTCTAATTGTAAATTGACTTCACAGGAAAAAGAACATAGGAACATGTTGGCAGACACGGTCTGAGCCATGACTCCAACAAAAAGAGAAAGATGGCCCCTGAGAGTTGAGGAGAACCCGGAAGGCGCTGAGGAGAGAGACGAAGAGATGTGCGATGCACACAGCACAGAGCCGGCCCACCCCTCAGGTGGGCGATCAGCAGGACTAAAACTCATCCTTCCTTAAAGTTTCTAAGTGGAAGGAGACACAGGAAGTGGATCTCACCTGGAGGGAGATACTGGCAATGCCCAGAAGAATTCACCAGGACGTTGGTGTGGAACGTGGCGTCAAACCGCTCGTCGGCACTAGAAACAGAAGGATTTTGTGAGCCAGGGTTATAAGGCTGTGGCTTTCTCGAGAGGCACTCAGAATGGTAGCAACTTTGTAGGGGCTCCCGTTTGTACCCAAGCACCCTATGTGGGGCTGGGATTCTGGACTCAGTCTCTTGAAGGGGGCCCAACACGTGACCGCCGCTTACCAGCTGACAGACCCTGCAGGAGCAGGATGGGGCTGAGCATCAGCAGGACCCCAGGGGGACCCACAGCAAGTGACAACAGGGAGGTGGCTGTAAGTACAAATTTTAAATGTGTCCTGGCCCCTTCCTCTGCCCAAGTTCAAGCCTCCTGCAGCTAGGAGTTACAACTTGGTTGAAGCAAGCACAGACATACACCAGAAAGAAAAGATAATTAAAATTAGCGGCTCACATTAATCGCGTCTTTACTTTCTGTATCCTGGTGCTTTGGGCCTGGTGAGGCCCTCTGGGGATCAGTTAATTCCTAGAAAGAATAACCAGCTCCTTCAGGAGCTCCTTCACATGCAAATCAGTCAGTCTGGCGCCCAGGCCCCAACACCTGCTGGGCAGAGCCAGTATCCACCTGCCCTAGTGACCCCAGGGCCTGCTACCAGACTGCCAGGAACAGCCTACACACTCTAGAGGGTGCCGAAGTCTGGCTCATTCATGCTGGCAGATCACAAACCTGCTCACTGCCTGCCAGGCCAGTTCCTTCCTGGAACCACACAAAGGCTCTTGCCCACGTTCTCCCTCCTCCCTGCTCGGCGTCAGGACCAATCCAGGGCTTCCCCTTTGCCCCCGCATGCTGTCCTGCATCTCTTCCTTTTAGGGAACTTTAAATAAAAGCTTCTCTTCCACAACAGTCATTTCTGTG
>PVJO010013670.1:0-51025 GCA_004026905.1 Hystrix cristata | reverse complement strand
AGCAGAATGTCCCTGGGACCCCTCATTGCGAGTGTGGAGCTGAGCTGTGACACCCAGGACAGCTGCCTCGACTCTGACTTGCTGTCTGTCTGGTTCTCCCTGCTCAGCCTCAGATATCCTGGCCATCCAGCTGGGTCAGGGTTCTTCACCCCACCCTCCCTTATGTGGGCTGGTTTCCTTTAAGGTAGACTCAGTGGGGCCCAGATGAGTCCTGGGTCTTGAAGGAGAGGGGGCTTGGGGCCTGGCTCCCGAGGTGGCTTAAGGTCCCGTAACCTTTCATTTTGGCGGGATTTGTGTTCTCTTGGTCTCTCCTAGCCTCCTTCCTGCATCAGTTCTAGTCCAAGTTTGGCCTCTTGATTTCCCTTCCCCCATCCCAACACACACCCTCCCCGACATCCAGACCCAGTTTCCTAGCCTGGGGCCACGTGTCAGACTCTCAGGCGTGCACTGTCCCTTCCCACAGCCTTCTGTGACCCCACTGTCCCCCCTCAGCTACCCCTCCCCAACCTCAAACCCCTCCCCAGCTCCCAGCCCTGGTCAGCGTAGGCTGGGCTGGTATCTGTGTTCTCCATCAGGCTGTGGTATCCTGGGGGACCTCCAGGGATATTTGGGACACTGAAGGAAGGAAGGAAGGAAGGAACAAACTAACCAACAGAGAGGCATCAATAGAAATAGAGAGGAGAGAAATAAGAGAGAATCAGAGAGGCAGAGCAAGAGAGAGGGAGAGACAGAGAGACCGAGATGTAGTTACACTCAAGACACAGACAGACAGGTACAATCTGGTGTGAAGAGATGTAAGTGGAGACACAGACAAACTCAAAGGGCAGTGGGGACTCCCTGATGGACAGGACATGCCCACTGAAGGTGTTTAATAAGCGTTTAATGCACAAGATAGTATTTCCCTCATCAGCACAATTACTACAGTTGACGATGATTTGGTAAAGCAACAGGCACTGACTTAGGAGGTCCCTGAATTAGTAACTGATGCAGAGAAGAGCAAACAGTGCGCTTGTGTCAGCTCCGGGGCCTTATTTCCTGGCGGGTCGATGGAGACAGAGCTGACACAGTGGTGTGGCGTGTGCGGCTGCTCTTTCTGGTTCTGCTCTGGTAAAGTTGTGCTTGAGGCTTGCAAGGAACCGGGAACAATTCCAGCTCATATCAATCTTTGGCTCTTCCACCATCAATTTTATCTCACATGGTTTATAGTTTGCTTCTAGGGAGGTGAATAATCGTGGGGGAAATTATTATTAACATAACATTTTTGCAGTGGTAGAGATGGAACCCAGGGTCTCAGCCATGCTAAGCATGTGCTCAACCACTGAGCTATACCTCCAGCTCACATGGGAAATTCTGAAAATAACTTTTTAAAAGAAAAAAATATTGCATCTTACTAATCAGATTAAAATGGGTGAAATGGAGAACATCAGAGAAATAGAGACATGGCAGACACGTGGAGGAACACTGTCATCCTGCAGACACGGACAGACCCAGGTGGATCCTCAGATGCCGAGCAGGTCAGATGTCCACATGGATGCCCCAGAGGGCTGCTGGAGCCCGGGTGGAGGTGCTGAGCCGGGCCTCCTGACCTGGGCCCCTGGCCGTATGGAGATGCTGCTACCTAGTCAGACCTGTCCACTGTACCATACAGGGTGGACACTGGGCATCTGCAGAGACCTAGGATCATGGCTGGGTGGGATTCAGTCAATACCATGGCAGAGACCAAGAGGGCCTTAGGTCCCCTCCGCTCAACAAAATTTTAGACAAATCATAGCAGTGCTGGGGGGCAGGGAGGGGAGAGGGAACAGGAGAGAGGAAATAGCCAAATCTCCAGACACATTTTACCCAGCATGACAGGCTATTTTAACCTTTATAGGAAAAGTTATTTTGAGAGAGTGAGGCAGGAGGACCACAGGTTCGAGCCCATCCTGGGCAACTTAGTGACTTAGTGAGACCTTGTCTCAAAATAAAACTCCCTAATTCTAAGCCTCTGACCTCTAATGTCTTAGAGTACTGCTGTGGTTGGAATATGTCTTGTAAAAGTTTGCTGTGATGGGAACTTAATCCCCGAATTCATATGTGAACGGGTTTTGCAAGTGGGGCCTCTGTGAGGTCATTAGGGTTGCAGGAGGACATCAGGGTAGTTTTATGAGAAGAAAAGGAGGAGAAGGAGGAAGAAGAAGGAGAAGAGGAGGGACGGAGAGATGGGCTAGCACACCCGCTGTGTTTCACCATGCAATGCCCTCCACCATCTTAGGATACAAGAAGGCCCTCACCCAGTTGCCAGCATCATGCTTTTGGACTTCTCAGCCTCCAGAACCGTGTGCTAAATAAACCTTTATTCTTTAGAAATTTCCTGGTCTGTGGTATTTTGGGATTATAGCGGAAGAAAAATAAATAAGACAAGCACTTTAGAAAATTCGCACTTTCTTTCTCCACCCCTTGGAAACGGAGAAGAATCCTCGCTGGCCAGGTTTCAAACTTAGGACATCTTTCTCAATGACCTGGGAGCCACCTCTGTGGCGTCCCCAAGGGAGAGAGCGCCCCACTTCCCAGTCTCTGTGGGAATGTAGGCCTAACTTCAGTAAGTGACCACAAGCAAACACAGTTGACCGAAACAAAGAGAGAAACTATTGCAATCTCGTGAATAACTCTGTGTGTGGACACATCCCGCGGACCAGCTCCTCTTATCTGTCAGTACTTGTCCACTGGCTCATTCAGCACTTAAAAACCCTCCCATTTTTCATTTCAGTGCAACTGAGTTTGATTTCTCACTCGTATGGCAGCAGTCTTTTTTTTTTTTTTTTTTTTTTTTGTGGTGCCGGGAATCGAACTCAGGCCCTTGTGCTTGCAAGGCAAGCACTCTAATCTCTGAGCTAAATCCCCAGCCCTACGGCAGCAGTCTTAAAGAAAGTCTCCCTTGCCTGTTTAACTTCAGCTGGTGCAATTTCTCGCCGACAGGAGACACCCAGACACTGTGACCCTCAGAGCCACGGACTTGCTGACCCTCATCTTGCCAGATCTCTGCCCTTCCTCTGAAGTCTCACTTCCCACAACCTGTTTTACATCCAAATTCTTGCTTCTCTGGTTCCTGCCCTGATTTGGGGTAGTGGGCAGGAAGGACCTCGGGGCTTTTGAAGCATGGAGTCTGGCCAAGAAGAAGTCTCTCTGGAGGGTGGAGGAGTTGGAGGTCTTGGTAGCAGTTCGTAATTTCAGGGATTGAAATAAGAGAGTAGCCAGAACAACCAAGAGAGGAAGAAAGAGAGAGAGAGAGAGAGAGAGAGAGAGAGAGAGAGAGAGAAACTGTGACTCTTTAACCTTCGGGCACTTCTGGAGACTGAGTCAAGTGCTAGGTAGGAAGTTCCCCATTATAGGAGGTAATAATTACAGAAGACGGTGATAGCATAATCTCTGGGCTCATGGGGAATGCAGGCTTCATCCTCCAGCCCTCGCCAGATACAAGAGCCCTGCAGAATCCCTGGCATTAGTAAAATGAACAGGAGGCCCAGGGCTGGCACTGAGCTCCTGTTTAAGGTCTGACATGCCAGACCAGTATGGGCCCAGGGACCATGGATAGTGTCGAAAGACACAGATTACTATAAACTTAATTTAAAGATCCTAATTGTCTCTATTTGCCATTCTGACATTATTAATAACACTTCATCCCATAAAACACAATGAGGGCTCTTGTGAGCTGAGCCAAAGAGGTTGCCTTTATAGACAGAAGCATTTAATAGAGGACAAAAAAGCAGAGTGGTTGCTTCAAAAATATTATTATTGCTATTTGTGGTATTGGGGATTGAACCCAGGGCCTTCCCACTGTGCTACATCTCCAGCCTTTTAAAGTTTTTATTCGGAGACAGGTCACTAAGTCACTAGGTTGTCCAGGCTAGGCTTCAACTTGTGATCCTCCTGCCTCAGCCTTTCAAAATAACTTTACTTACAAAGGTTAAAAGAGCTTGTCTTGCTGGCTGAAATGATGTGTTTGAAGGTTAGTTATTCCCTCTCTCTCTCTCTCTCTCACCCTCCCTCTTTCTCCCTCTCTCTTCATTTCTTGGGAGGTCAGATAAGCAACTTAATTTCTGCTCAGTAGCATGGAAATTTAGCAAAAGTGCCTCCACTTTGGTTTGGCCAGTTGGGCTTAGTGCAGTAGCTCAGTCCAAACCTGCGGCCTTGTAAACATTTTATTTGATGTTAGAAATTTTGGTTAGATCTGGCATTTTCAGAGACCTACACGGATTCCTGAACTCCCAGGAACCCAGAGTTTTTTTATTATTTTTATAATCACTAGCTAGTAATTAAACCTTAGTAATTAAGTAATTAATTACTTGACAGATTGGAGACACTAAAACTATTTTTTGTACTCATTACGGTACTATTTTTAAATGTTTTACTGAAGGAATTTTCAAACAGAAGCAAATGTACAGAGAACAATGTGTTTATCACTCAGACGTGACGATAGCGAATCGCTGACCCTGTTTCATCCTTTCCCTCTTTGGGAAAGGACATTAGTGTATTGAATTGAGTTCCTGCAAAATATTTTGCTCAAAATATTAATTTTGCTTCAAAAACCATTTAAATGTAGATATGATATTTTTCAAGGTTTAACTTTGGCTTATATTCTAACATTAAATATTTATTAGTGTCATGAGTGATGTCTAAGAGGGTCACCTGCTACCTGCACACTGAGCTACATCCCCAGCCTCCTTTTTTATTTTTTATTTTGAGACAGGGTCTCCCTAAATTGCTGAGTCACCTGGGTGAGACTCGAATTTGTGATCCTCTTGCCTCAGCCTCCCAGAGTGCTAGGATCACAGGTGTGTGCCACCACGCCCAGCTCGAATTGAATTCGTAGTGGTCTGACACCACCAAATGAACTTTCCCTTTGCATTTGAAAAGTTTCACATTTATTTTTGATAAATGTATTTTTAATACAGTCCAACATGTATTAGAAGATTTGTAAAAACAGAGTATTGGAATAAGGTTTAAAATTTTAGTAGAATTGGAAGTTTTTTTGTTTTTTTTTTGCTGCATTATCCCTTATCCAGCTTTAATACATGCAGAATAAGGAAGAGAGAAGGGAAACAGATTAGGAGGTCCTGCCCCAACCCCGCTCCACCTGCTGTTTGGAGCACCTGTCTTGATGCCCTTATCCACCAGTATCTGAGTGCTCATACTGGTGTACTGAGTGTTTTAGAATCCAAATGTCCTGGAATGTGTTTCAGGATATTCCATCGCAGTCCACCGAAGTCTACACTTTTCTCCATTTCCATGCACATTTGCAAAAACCTGGCCTCTCAGATTATTTTTGGCCAGATTTTGTTTTTCTAAGTAGTTTACTAAATGTGTGAGCCATCTGTCTCCAGCTATGTCATTTACTGGACAAAATACCACAGTGTTTACATACAGAAATAGATATTGATACTTGGACAAGAAAGAGATACTTGGACATCTAGTGTGTTAGTCAGCTGTTCATTGGTGTAACAAAATGCTCAAGAATAGCAACTCCAAGGATGAAAGGTTTATTTTGGCTCATAATTTCAAAGGGTTCAGTCCATGGTCTCCTGGTTTTAGTACTGTTTGGTCTGTATGAGACAGAAACTTCAGGGAAGAAGGGTGTGGCAGAGAAAAGCTGCTCACCTCAGGGCACCCAGGGTGAGAGGGCCAGCAAGGAAGAGACTGGGGAAAAGAGCACACACCCATGACCCATTCCCTTCAGCTAGGTTCCACTTCCTATTTGTGTTATCTCCCAATAACACCATCAAATCACAAATCTGTCAATGGATTAAACCATTATGGAGTTAGAGTCCCCGTGATTCGATCACTCCACCTCTGAATAGTGCTACATTGGGACAAGATGCTCAATATGGGTACTTTTGAGGGACATATTCCAGACCCAAGCTATAACTAATCTAGCAATAATTTTTAACAACCCTTTTTCATTATTTCCATATACTTTAATAACAAAGTCACTTTAGCTGTATATGAGCAGAAACAAGAAGTTAAGGGAAACTTAATGCACAATCCTTCCACAGCTTAGGCAGACATGAAACTTTAAAGCATACTCTGTGTTAACAGAGGCTATATCTATTCAGTCTGATTATGTATATTTTCTAAAATATTACTATGAAAGAGTGCAAAGTCAGGTCAAACAACATTGTCAAGAAAATTCTGTCCTGGGGGCTGGTGATTTAGCTCAGTGGTTAGAGTGCTTGCCTTGCAAGCACAAGGCCCTGAGTTTGATCCCCAGCACCAAAAAAAAAAAAAAAAGAAGAAAATTCTGTCCTAAAATTTTAACAAGGTCTTTTAAGAAAATCTAAAAACCTCTTGTTTTCCCACATTGACTCTCAAAACTTTTGAATTTTATATCAGAATATCAGTTTGCAACTTAAACTTCTACCACACATGAAAAATTACCAAAAATGCATTGATGTGTCTATACTAATTGTGACTATACTTACATTAAGCAAATTCTCTTACCAAGTTCTTTATATACAAATTACCACTTGTCATATGTGAAATTCATTATAAAGTTCCAGGCCACAGAAATGTTATTAGAAATAATCCATTCAAAATGTAACTGCTAATGAAGAACATCTTAAAATAATTTGATTGAAATGTAGTGAATCGTCCATCAGTTTTGGCTGCAACAGTATGCCTTCTAATAGTCTCAAGTTAGTTATTGCTCTGCCGCTGGACCTCAGGACCGATGTCCTATGGTCCTCCTCCTGACTGGGCCACTTCCCACTGCCCAGCCCGGGGCCCATGGAGCTCCATCCTTGCTTCAGCAGGTGACCCACTGACTGTCTCCACAAGCACAGTGCAAGATACCACTCCCTTGAGAGCAACTTCCACTGCAGCTGCCACCCGGGATATCTCCTGCCGTACCCCATCAGACCTTCATTCCTGTTAGGATTAGAAGGTGCTGATGCAAGAAGACCCAGCCCTCTGTCCGGAGAAACCTGCTGGTAGACCTGCTTCATCCTTTCAATATTCAGGCTGCTGGTTCACTAGTTGTTTGAGGTAATTAACTCCCATCAAACACTTGGCTACTTTTTGGATACCTTCCGGTGCATTCCAGGAATTGTAGACATATTTTGCAGGAAGCCTTTTAGGATAGGCAAATAATGCCTGATATAGTCTCCACTGGGATCTGTTCTCCTACCAAAACCAAGAGGGCATTAGCAGGGAAAAAACTGTTTGAAAAAGGAACTACAAGATAGCCACTTCCAGCTTCCAGGATTTATGCTCCCACCTTCATTCTTTCTTCCCACCTAGCTCAAAGGTCCCCTTGGGTCAGGAAGCATGGTGACCACGTGTCTGGCTAGATGGTGAATCCAACCCTCCAGGGAAAGCCGAGTCATGATGGCCACTATCCATGGAGGCCTGTCTGGCCTTCTGTCCACTTGGCGAAAGCCTTGGGATTCTTATCCCAGGGAATCTGAACACAGATGGGTTTCCTTCTATTTTATCGAAACGTGGGTTATTTGTTGCTGCTGTATAGAAAAAGTCACACCATAGTAGTTGCCCATAAAGAGAAAGGAGAAGGAAACTGTTCATAATGTACATGAAATTCATGGAGTAACTCATGCCCCAGCTTCGGTAGCCAGTTTCTTAATAGCTGCACCCCGTTCCTTTCCAAAGGGTTCAGAATCATACTCAGTTGAAACTTTAGTGATATTCCACACCTTGAAAAGCCAAGGAAACACATGTCCTAAAGAAAGAAGACTTGGAACTAAGTTAGAAAAACAGCAGAAGAATCCACGACCTGTTGGTGCCCACCTTGAAGGAGCCGGAGAACCAGAGGTGGAAACGAAGTTGCAGCTGATCCTGCCGGCACCCCGGCACACCCCTTCACCTCAGAGAGTGCTCATCTGAGAACTCCCGTGCTCTTAATGACTTTTAAACTATAAATAGTCTTTGTGGGCCAAAGAGTTGAAAACATTTAGTATTTCTTGTCTTACATGAGGTTATTCCATTTATCAAACATGTCATACTTGAAATGCCTTTTTAAAATGTGAGTCCCTAATAATGTGTGATTACTTGCTTCCAACCTCTACATTCTGCGAAACTCTTCTCCCACATATTATCAGAAAAGCAAATATTTTTCTTGAAACTCTAATCATTGCCTTGCTAAAAACTGAATCACACATATTGTGTGCCAATGTTTGCTTTTGTTGTTTTCACAGACTCTCCCTGCAGCATCAATATTTCTTTTTCAGAGCAGATCTTAATATTTTTGTAATTCAGTAGTGTTAAGGATATTCATATTGTTCTGCAACCAATATCCAGAAACTGAAATTTTATACTCATTAAACAACAGCTCCTCTTTTCTCTCATCCACCCTCCCCCAAGTCCTTGGCGTCTGAGTCCATTTTCTGTTGCAGTAAAAGAATACCACACACTGGATTGTTTATAAAGAGTAGAAGTTTATTTAGCTCATGATTCTGGAGGTCAAGAAGTCCTGAGAGAAGAGCATGGCTCTGGCACCTTTTTCCTGCATCTGAAGACAACAGAAGTCATCGCATAGCGATACAGATCAAACTGCTGGCCAGGGTTTATCTGTTCTTGTTCATCATGCGGGGCCGCACCCTGATGACCTTGTGCATCCTCATTAGCTCCGAAAGGCCCTCCCTCCAAAATCCATTCATTTGTGTGCTTGAGAATTAAGATTCCCACACAGGAACTTCTGGGGGACAGATTCCAAGCACAGCACCTAGCAACTATCATGCTACTTTGTCTCCAGGCGTAGATTACTCTACAAACCTCACAAGTGCAATCATACGATATTTGGTTTTTTTGTGTCTGGTTTATCTCACTTACCATAGTATTCTCAAAGTTCATCCATGGAGAAGCATGTAGCAGGATTTCCTCCTTTTTAAGACTAAAGATTATCCCACTGTATGGATAGACCACATTTTGTTTATCCATTCATCCATCACTGGATATTTAGATTGTTTCCACCTCTTGGTTATTGTAATGCTACTACAAATATGGATGTACGAATACCTGTTTGGGACCCTGCTTTGAATTTTTTGGATATGTACCAAATCGGATCTTCATTAGGGATGCTACATACTACTGTGAATGCAACCTTCACCTTCTCATTTTCAAATAATGTGTCTCGGTGCTTCACATCTGGTATAGATGTGGTTGTTCCCTAAAGGCCCATGCGCTGGAAATCTGGTCCCTAGTGTGGCATGTGGGGGTGATGGAAACCTTGGGAGGTGGGGCCCAGGGGAAGAAATTAGGTCATAGGTGTTCCACCCTACTGAATGGACTAATGCTATCTCTCTGGGCGGGTTAGGCCTTGTGTGACTGGATTAGTTCTCACGAATGCACACTGCCCCATGCATTCAACTCTTCTACATGAGGCCAGGGCCCTTTATGTTTCTCCAGGATGGTGTTTATGTTGTTTTGAAAGGGAACTCGTAGAGTCTTGAGTATGCTTGGTAAGTGTCCTACCACTGAGCTAAATCCCAGGCTCTTATTTTAATTTTGATACAGGGTCTCACTGAATTGCCCAGTCTGACTTCAAAATGTACTCTTGTCTCAGCCTACCAAGTAGCTGATATTACAGGTGTACACCACCACATCCAATTCTCCACATTTTGATGCAAATGGGAGCCCCTACTAAGACTCTGTGCCATGCTTTTCAGACCTTCCAGCCACCAGAATTGCGGGGCAAGTAAACACATTTTCTTTGTAAAGTACCCAGCCTCATGTATTTTATTACAAGAACACAAGTTAGAGACTGTCTGTATTTAATTAAAAGATTGTTCATTTTTTTTCTTTTCCCAGTCATTTTTTGAAATTTTTCTTCCTAGTTTACATGAAGTGGGAGGTAAATTCATGTTCTGTTCTGCTTAATCATGAACAGATCTGTGATATATTTAGCCAAAATAACAGCTGTGAAAATTTATTTCCTCTCCTGCTTTATTTCCTCAAAAATTTTCTTCAATGACCCAATTAATTTTACAATTGCTTCCCATTTTCTCATCCAAATTATTTTTCCTTCCTGATACATGTCAAATATTTTATCTTAGAATTTTTAACATCTTAAAATAACATGAAGTAACAAGTCATCAGAATTTAATAATAGCTTATTTCATAATGATGAAATTTCTAAGGAAATAATTAACTGCTGTAAGAATATAACAAATTAACTATTACATAAACCTCTTTCATTTCTGCCCCACCCACATTTTTTGTGGATTACTAATGGCAATTGGATATGAGTTAACATACAGTGATTTGTGCTGAGTGAAAGGTCTTGCAGACTAAAGTGTGGAATTTAACAATTCCAGTCTATATCAGTAAATTAGCTGAACATATGAACTGCAACATGAAATACCAAATACAGCCAAGATGCAAACACTAAGAGGAATTTCTTTTAAAAAAAGATGCTTCGTGTATCAGGTGTAAAGGCAGCTCTTTGTTTAGAAGCACAAGATATTTTAGATGATATGAGATCAACAAGGTCTTTCCCATTCCAATCTGATGCTTCCTTAGGAAGTGTAAACAGAATGGGAGCTTTTAAACTTGTTGGAGCAAGATACTTTACTATCACCTGCTTGTACATAATTGCAATACATTATAAATCATTTAAACTCTGAATTTAAGGGACAGCACAAGAAACAAAATTTTCCAAAAATTTGTTTTTAAAATAACAAAGACATTTGTGATAAAATGGCACCTCTTGGGAGTTGGGGATTTAGCTCAAGTGGTAGTGCACTTGCCTAGCAAACACAAGGCTCTGAGTTCGATCCCCCGCACCCCCCCCAAAAAAATGGCACCTCTTTAGGTGTAGCACTTTGTTCAGTGGCCAACACAAACAACTGCTCATGGTGACAATGGAAAGCCACACACAGATGGGGCAGATGTGCAGGACCGGCTCATGACAAGGCAGGTGATATGAGATTGCTTTTATAGGGAGACCCACAGCCAACAGTATTGAGACTTGGGAATTAGGTAGGAGCAGATTTAAAGACCATCTAAAGGGATGATTGGGGTCAACCTGAGGCACATCAAGGTAATAAGTGCAGCAGGAAGATATTGGATGTGGGCTTGGAGCCCCAAGCTCTACCCCACATTCACTGTGTCCTTGAGACAGTCCTTCCCCTTCCCTCAACCTCTGAAGCCATCTGGATGTGGGAGGGGACAATCGTCACTCAACCGTTGCTGAATTGTCACAAAAGTGCTGACTTCTGCTCTCAGAGACTCAGGACTCAGAGAACTGAAAAAGCTGGGGATGTAGCTTGGTGCAAAGGTCCCGGGTTCAAATCCCAGTGCCACCAAAAAAAATTGCTTGATTTTGCATGTCGGGACCATGTGCCTCAGGAACGGGATAATGAATTTAGCTGATGGCGCCTCTTGTTACCAGGAGAACCAGTTCCAGGTTCTTGGTATTCCAACAAAGAACTGAGCAGGGTATTCAGAAGGAGTAACCAGAGGAAGACTTACTAAAACTCAACATATACTCCCCATGGCGGGAGCAGGCCAGTGAAGAGCTCGTGGCTCCGACAGGGGCAGGTGCTGCGCTGCGGCTCTTAAAATCCTGGGATTATGGGAGGACTCACAGCTGGGGATCTACAGAAGCCATGGCCGGGTGGAGTGCTTGACTCAGCCCCTCTCTCAGGACGGAGACTTTTTCACCAACAAGGTTTTTAGAGGTGTCATGGCATCTGAAGCCCACAATGGGGTTTTAGGGGTTGGGTAGGTGTTGCGGGGGGTTCAAAACTGCAATGCAAATGAGGATGGATGAAGGCCAGAATCATGGACCTTTGGTTTTGCCAGTGCTTTGGGGTCTCTGGGGGATACCATGCCCTTTATCTGTTGGTTTCTTGATATTTTGGTATAGCTGTCCATGCTGTATCTGACTTCTCAGTTTTTACCTAACAGCTTCTTACTTGCTTGTCGTGGCTCTACCTCCCGCCTCACTATTCCCCGTTCCTTAAAGGTCTGTCCCAGAGAGCACCAACTCCGCCGCACATCCAGGTCGTGTGAGAGCCGGCTGGGCTCTGTGAAGTCTCAGGTGTCAGCGCCAACAAGGAAATACCAAGCTCAGGAGCAGGCGCTGCTGCTGCTCGGGCCACGGAGAGCAGGTTCAATTCCTGCTGGGACAGTGCTGCGGCCAGGGAGCAAGGGAAACAAGTTCCCAAAGGCCTCCGGCACAGGCGAGGCTGACAGGAGCAGAAGTGACACACAAGATGTTCAGACTCTTTCCTAATTGATCCTGATGATGATTCAAATTTAAAATCTAAACTACTGACACTCTACTTTTAATGCTTAGTTTATTTAAAAGCTTCTGTTTCTTCCTGCCAATTAACTAATAGCTTCCTAGGAGAGTGACTAGTTCATCTGTTTTGTAGTCTCTTCTAATTGGAAAAATATGGCTGAGGATTTAGCTCAGTGATTAAAGTGTTCGCCTTATAAGTACAAGGTCCTGAGTTCAATCCCCAGCACCAAAAAAAAAAAAAAAATCATAGGAGTTTTGTAATTAAAAAAATATTTTCTATTTCTGTGTATTCTTTTCCACACTTAATATTATTGGTGACTTTTATTTTTTATTAATCATCTCAGATGTTCATCACTTCAAATAAGCAATGATCTGTCAGTGTTAGCTTGTCTAATGCATCATTGTTTTATATTTCACTAATTTATGCTTATTACTGACTTCACACCATGCTCTTTGTATTTATTCTGTTATTGTTTTCTAACTTCCCAAGTTGGACACCATCTAATTTCTGTTTTTACTTTTCTCTTATTGTGAACGAGTACGTATGTTACATTTTGTGACCAACATATTTAATGCCTAAATTTCTTGGTGATCTACTGCTGTTTGTTATTTTTGCTACTGTAATCTGTGATGGCCTGTTTTCTTAGGTTAAAGGTGGGGTTGATGCAAAAATTCAAGTTATGAATGAAAGTTACATCCCTCCAGAATTTTTTATTTTTTATTAGTATGCATTTGCAGTACACGTTTACCTTCCTCGAGGGGAGTTGGCACATGTACATAACACATCTTAATTCCTTTTTTCCAACCCGTTTGCTACCCCTCCTTACCGTCTCCCTTCACCTCTTGAGTCCCTTCCAATTTGAGAAAGATCTATCTCCATGCTTCCTATTATTTATCTTTTATTTTGCTCCTTATTTATAATTTTGGTTTCTTACATAAGAGAAACCATATGGTATTTAAGCCTGTATGTTTGACTTACTTCATTTAATATTATCGTCTCAAAGTACATCTATTTTCATACAAATGACTCAAGTATATTGTTTTAGTTACTTTTCTCTCGTTGTTGGGACAGAATACCCGACACCCAAAGTTAGGGGAAGAAAGGTTTATTAGCTCACAGTCTGCAGAGGTTTCAGTCTATAGTCCGCTGGGTCCGAGGCGGCGGGGCTGGCGTGGCGGACTCGCAGCTGGCCACAAAGTAAAGTGAGGAAAATGCAAGGAATGTATGCAAATCAGCAATGCAAACAAGCAGCTAGTTAAGCTTCTTCCTGTATCTATCTAGGCTACCTGCCCTCAGGGCAGCCCACACTCTAGATCCAGCTATCTCTTACCACATGAGGCTTTGGGGGGACATCTAGACACAAACCATAACATATATCTTTCTTTATAGCAGAGCAGTGCTCCATTGCATGTAAATACATTTTCTTTATCCCTTCATCTGCTGATGGACATATAGGTTACTTTCAAGATTTAGCTATTATGAATCATGCTGCTATAAACATGGGTATGCGTATATCACTGTAATATTACGTCTTTAACTCTTTTGGGAAGATACCTAGAAGAGGGATAGTTGAGTAAAACAGAATTTCTAGTTTTAGTTTTTTGAGGAATCTCCATACTTGTTTTCATAGTGGTGGTGTGGCAGGACCCTGCTATAAAGTCATGAGACCATAGACAACTACAGACTGGCAGGCTCCATGTTTCCATGGCAGCCAGTAAGGGCTCTGCTAAGGAGGGCTGAGCTTTGAGCCCTGGCTTGTAATAAAGGTGAACGACAGAATTAGCCAAATAAACACAGCGGACATCCCTAAAAAGTGAGAGATAACAACATTCTTAGGCAAAGTAGGTGAAAACTGTTGTAATTACCAATGTAATTGACCAATCCTTGTATTCAAATAAGGTGAAAAGTTGTATGTCCAATCAATGGATTTAGTTTTTACCCTAAAAATCTTAATGGGGCAGGATTTCCCAAAGAAATTCTGCTCTCTTTGTTCTGTCTTTGCTCAGGCTTTGGACACGGGTCCCCTGGGTCAGTGTCCACACTAAACGAGCTGTTTTTCTTGTGACCCTGTGGTCCCTTTGTTTCTTTAGTGTCTGTCTACTCTCCCGCGACAGTTGTACTAGTTTACATTCCTGCCAACAGTGTAAAAGGGTTCCTTTTCCCCACGGCCTTGCCAGCATTAGTTATTTGTTTTCTTGATGATAGCCATTCTCTCTGGGGTAAGATGGAATCTCAGAATTGCTTTAATTTGTATTTCTCTAATGACTAGTAATGTTGAACATTTCTTCATGTATTTATTGGCCATTTGTACTTCTCCTGTGAAGTGTCTATGCATTTCACTTGCCTATTTTCTTTTTTTTGATTGGGTCTTTAAATGTGGATGGGAAGTCAATTTTTTTCAGTTCTTTATGTGTTCTAGTCTTCTGCCTGAGGAGTAGCTGGCAATTTTTTTTCCATTCTGTAGGTTGTCTTTTCACTCTGTTGGTCATGTCTTTTGCCGTGCAGCAGCTTTTAAATTTGCTATGATCCCATTTGTTGATTTTCAGTACTATTTCCTGTGCACACAGGGTTCTGTTTAGAAAGCCCTTACATATGCTTATGACTTCAAGAGTTTTTACCTATTTTAGCTGCCAGCAGGTTAAATGTTTAGTTCTTTGGTCTGTTTTTATTTTAATTTAGTACATGTTGAGAGATACAAGTGTAGATTCAATCTTCTGCATATAGATAGCCAGTTTTCTCAGCACCATTTACTAAAGAGGGTGTCTTTCCTCCAGTGTATATTTTTGGGTCCTTTGTCAAAGATCAAATAGTTGAATGTGCTTGGGGTTAATTCTGCATCCTCTATTCTGTTCCACTGATCCTCATATCTGTTTTATTGCAAGTAACATGCTGTTTTTATCACTGTAGCTTTGTTATATAACGTCAAGTCTGGGATTGTAATGCTTCCCACTTTGCTCTTGTCACCAGGATTTCTTTTGCTATTCTGGGTCTCTTCTGGTTTCGTATGAATTTTAGGATTGTTTTCTCCAGTTCTGTGAAGAATGCTGTTGGAATTTTGATTGAGACTGCATTAAACGTGTACACCAATTTTGGAAGGATGGCCATTTGGACTATAGTGATTCTGCCTATCCAGGAACAGGGGACATCTTTCCATTTTCTGATATCCTCTTCAATTTCCCCTTTCATAGTATTGTAGGTTTCCTCACAGAGGTCTTTCACTCCCTTAGTTAGGTTAATTCCTGAGTATTTTTCTTGATGCGGTTGTGAGTGGTATTTTTTTCCCAATTTCTTTCTTAGTGGGCTCATTACTGGTGCACAGGAATACTGTTGATTTTGCAACCATCTACATTGCTCAGTTTGGTTATTTATTTAGAAATCTTTTGTTGGATTTTTGGGATCTTCTATGTAGAAGATCATGACATGCAAATAATGATAATTTCACTTCTTCCTTTCCTCTACACATCCCTTTTACTTCTCTTCTTTCCTAATTGCTCTTGCTAATGTTTTTAATACTATGTTGAACAGGAGTGGTGATAGTGGACATCTTTGTCTTGTTCCTGATTTCATAGGGGAAGTTTGCAGTTTCCCCTCACTTAATATGACATTGGCAGTAGGTTTGTCATAAATGGCTTTTGTCAGGTTGAGATAAAGTCCTTTTATACCTATTTTCTTTAATATTTTTATTATGAAAGGATACTGAATTTTTCAAAAGCTCTTCTGCACCGTGATGATTATATGATATATTACATTAGCACCCACTGAGATGATTACATGATATATTACATTAATTTATTTGCATATATTGAACCATCCTTGCATCCCTGGGATGAAGCCTACTTGGTCATGATGTGTGATCTTTTCAATGATTCATTGCATTCTGTTTGCCAGTATCTTCTTGAGGATTTATGCACCTATATTCATTAAAGAAGTTGGTCTACCATTCTCTTTTTTGGTTTGATCTTTGTCTGGCTTTGGAATCAGGGTAATAGTAGCTTCCAGGAATGACTTTGGGAGTACTCCTTCCCTTTTCATTTCATTAAAGAGCTTGAGTAGTATTGGTGTTAGTACTTCCCTGAAGTTTTTTGTGGAATTCATCAGTGTTCAGAAAAAAAAAGGGGGGGAGCTGGGAATTTAGCTCAGTGGTTAGAGTGCTTGCCTAGCAAGCATAAGGCCCTGAGATCGAGCCTCAACACCAAAAAAAAAAAAAAGATTTCAGCAGTGTTTCAGGGACTGGAAGTATCAAGATCACCTGGGAACTTGTTGAACTGCAATTCCTGGGAACTCTGAAAGGGCAAAAAAAATTTTTAAATTTTTATTCATTTATTTATTTATTTAGGTTTTGTGAGACAGGGTCTCACTATGTAGTTCAGGCTGGCCTTGAGCTCACTACATAGTCAAGGCTGACCTCAAACTCGCAGTGATCCTCCTGCCTCAGCTTCCTGAGTGCTGGTACAGGTGGACATCACCACACCTGGCAGAAAAGCAAATTTTGATCTGATAAGGTAGAAACTTGGATGGTGGTGTGGTAGGAGTAGAGGGTGACTAAGGCTGGTGGGCAAGGGGACATGACCTGGAGGAGTGGCTTGGACCTGACCTGAGCCCCAGAGGAATGACCTGGACTTGACACATCAGCCTTGTGGGAGTGGCCTGGACCTGACATCAGCCTGAGGTGCAGGCCCTCTCACACAGACAGTAGGGGTTCTCCCAAGTTTCCACCAGAACCCCGTTCTATAAATAGAAGTGGCACAACAAGTATGTTTATGTCTTTTTGGAAAACTGACCCTTTATCATTGTGTAATGCCTTTCTTGATTACTTACCTTGCTCGAAAGTCCGTTCTTATCTAGAATTAATTCAGCTACCCTCAATTTCTTTTGATAGCATGGCATATATTTCTCTTCTACTTTTTTTTTTTTTTTTTTTTGGTGCTGGGGATCAAACTCATGGCCCTGTGCTTGCAAGGCAAGCACTCTAGCCATTGAGCTAAATCCCCAGCCCAATCTTGGGGCCCTCTTTTGCTTGTCCACCTCATATACCTTCAGTGCCTGCCCTTTGGGGCCAAACTAAGGCATTCCAGCTTGGAACTAGGTTCTTTTTTTTCTTCTGCGACAAGGTCTCACTCTATTGTTCAGGCTGGCCTTGAACACGTGCAACCCTCTTGCCTCAGTCTCCTGAATGCTGGGACTACAGGCATGCACCACCGTGCCTGGCACTGTTAATGGGTAGGTTCTGATATTTCTGGGTTCTTCCCCACCTGGAACAAAGAATTGAATGAGGGTGGCAAAAATGTAGGTCTAAAATTTTATTTAAAATTACAGAGAAAAAGGAAAAAAGGAAAGTTGAGCATAAGAATAGAAACATTAAAATGTGTACCAGGCATAAAAGGCACGGTAGGGGTTACCACAAAAAAAAGCATGATAGCGGGGGCCCTGGGTACAAAGACATCATCTTTCATGGGAAGGAAAAGGGACAGCTCCCTCCCTGGCTGTGCTGTAGAAAAGAAGAGAGAGTGAGAGAGGAGTGGCGCTTGAAATTGGCGCCTCAGGCTGACGTCAGGTCCAAGCCACTCCTCCAGGTCATGTTCCCTTGCCAGCCAGCCTGCCTTAGCCATGCCCTATTCCTACCTCAGCACCTCTGGGTTCTTTTGGTGGGCAACTACAACTGTTTCCTTTCTCCTTTTTTTTTTTTTCCTTTGGTACTGGGGATCGAACTCAGGGCCTTGTGCTTGTGAAGCAAGCACGCTAACCACTGAGCTAAATCCCCAGCCCAACTGCAACTGTTTTCTATGCAGAAATCAGGCTCTGCATAGAACACAGAACCCTAGTTTTGTGTATTTAACAACTGTTACCACTTTTTGAAATAAGGTGAGTGGTTTTCTGATGAACTAATTACGCAGTTTCAAAAAGGTTCCTTGCCTTACCTGACCTATAATCTAGGATTAGGACATCCAACTCCCTAATTCTGGGCTCTGTTCGAATCCACCTGCCTCTACAAGTGGAAAGCTATTTCCTTGATCAAGGATTTACCTCTCTCGAGGTCTCCATCAGGACCATTCCCAAGGACTGCCCCAGGAATTCCGCTATTTGTTCATGTCTGAGTACCCCAACACCCTCATTCCCATCCCCACCCTCACTGAACTCTAGAAGGCATTCCTCCGCCTTCCCTGAGAACCTCTGAATTTGCTCCCAGTCACATGAAAGACGACCACGCCGGCTGGCTCGCCCAAGCAACCACTCCCTGCAGCAAAGACTAGGGGTTCTGATCGGCTTTGGAAATTTTGCTTTTGAGTTGACAGACTAAACAGAGCTGCACTGTGGAACATTCCTGCGCTCCAGGTTCCAACTTCCGGGGGGTGCGCCGCTATGGACTACATTTCCCAGAAGTCTGTGGGGCACAGAGTTTGGCGCGCTGGGTGAGCTAGTAAGCTGAGAACACTTTCTAGGACGCGGTTCCCAGCTCCGGAGTGTTTCCCGCTCTCATTTACCATAAAGCTTTGAATGCACACTCACGTCGGGTCTGGGTCCCTTTCCAGTGTCGTCAAGTTCTTGGACAGTGAGCGGTGAGTTGGTCGCGTCTAAGGATAAGCAGCGCAGGGTGAGGCTGGGAGGGTTCAGAGGTGCCTGGCGGAGCCCGAGCAGAGCCTGCGGCGAGGATGGCGGCGACCCGGGAGGCGCCGGTGGGGAAAAGGCCGGCCAAGTGCACGCCGCGTGAGAAAGAAGTCTCTACTCAGCCCTGGGACGTACGTTTCAGGCAAGGACGAGAACTTTCCATCTGAAAGTGTCCTCATGAAAAACTCCTGGGAAGATACGGGGTGAGGAGGATCTAGAGATGGGAATTCTAGCAAAGGCGCCTCTTGGAGCTCTTTAGGAGCCAGGTACGTGTTTCAGAGTCACTGCAACCAGGTCGCTTGTCCCTGAGAACTGTCAGCTCAGAGACAGACTCCAGTCACCTTTTTAATTGGTGTGGATGGAGGTAGGTATGACCTTAGGTGTTTGGTTTGTTTTTTCTTTTAAAATTAAATCTGTTTGTGTGCAGAGAAATGCTGGTGTCTTGTGATTTCCCCTAGTGCTGCCAGGTTCCTAAGAGGACCTGATGGAGGAGGAAAGAATTTTTGCCTATTTGGAAATCAAGTCTTCGCCAAGCTTGTGTTTCTTTTTTATTCATAAAATTACTTTCCCTTTAGGTCATGACAGCATCTACTTTCCTTGGCCTGAGTTATCTTGTGGACTCACAGGAGAATCTTGACAGTGAAAATGTCTCATTGTATTGCTGAGTGACAGCTACAGGATGATCAAGAGCTGGTAGGTACTCTTCGTTTCAAGCCCTGTTGATTTTCATTGTTAATCTTGCGGGGTCTGTTCTCTTAACAACTGAAACATACACCGCTCCATCATGCAATTTTTTTACATTGGGAAATATCGTTGTATTTCTTATGCCATTAATGCTGGCCCGGCACAAAAAAAATTTCGCAATTCAGAAGACATATAGAGAAGGAAGTTAGACCTACATATCTAGAGGTTGGGGATTTAGCTCAAGTGGTAGAGCACTTGTCTACCAAGTGCAAGGCCCCAAGTTTGATCCCCAGCACCAAAAAAAAAAAAAAAAAAAAAAAAGAAAAAAAAATTACATACCTAATTATTTTATTTTGTTGTATTTTTGTTAAAAAAAAACTTTTATGTGAGCTTATATGCCTGGGTTTGTTTTTGTAGAATAAAATCACAATAATTGGTAATGTAAATGAATTGAAGGCTATTAGCTTGAAAAAAGAAATCCAACCCAGACGTGAATTTTATATTAATCTTGAGTATATAGAGAAAAATGCTCTGATTTCCCTTATTATTTGAAAACCTCAAGTATTTGAAAGTTATAGGATTATGGAAGTGTCACCTAAATATTAATTACCAGGGCAACAATGATAGGTGTTCAGAAATAGGTTATTTTAAGGGTATTTCCACCTAAAATAGTAATAATCTCTACTATTACAGCTATCTTACAAAAATATTTTATGAATACTACTTCCAAGGACAGATACTAGTTCTAGAAGGTAGAATAAGAAGGTCACAATTCCCTGTCTAGGGTGACACAAGCTTATAATCCCAACAGTCGAGGAGGCTAAGGTAGGAGGATTCCAAGTTCAAGCCCAGCCCAGATAAATTAGTGATTTAGTGAAACCCTGTCACAAAATAAAAAATAGGAAGAGGGTACACACACACACACACACATACCCCTACAGTTGTAAATATTCATGTAAACCACTGATTTGTTCAGAACAATAAAACGAGTGTCTGGTTAAGTTCTCAGATGGACACACAATCAGGGTATATTTCCTGAGCTGCCTTTACAATGCCGAATTGTATTTATCTGCATCTTGCGGAAGGAAGGAATACTGGAATCTTCTTCTTTTTTTTTTAGGAATATTTCTTCTGTGTCTTTCCAAACTCCTGTTTTGCTTGTGTTGTTGTTTAGGAGGAACAGTGGGCTCAAGAGTGACCTTTGAAATGTGTTAGCATTATCAGAAAGCAGACTTCAGAAGCACTAAATTTACTTTGTGTAAAATGGAAAGAGTGGCATTAAATTTCTTTTTAATTGTAGGGCCAGGGATTTACTCAGTGGTTAGAGTCCTTGCCTGGAAAGCACAAGGCCCTGCATTCGATTTCAAGAACCAAAAAAAAATTTCTTTTTAATTGCACTGGAATAAGGGACATTAATAGTCGTCAGCTTTAATAATAAAGGCTAATTATTAAACAATTATTAGACACCATCATGTATTTTGTATGGTCGTACTCAGTTGTCAGTGTAGTCATCTCTGGTAGATGCTGTCTCCACCCCTCTTTATTGACCAGGAAACTGAGATGTTGAGAAGTCGGTAACTAGCAAGCTCAGATTCATGTCCTGAGAGTCTGACAGCAGAGCCTTTATCTTACTTTCAGTAGAATACATATCTCCATTGTGTCAGAAAGTGACCTGCCTCAGTAAGGAATTTGTCATGCGTAGCTTTCTTCATTAAGTAGGTAATACTACCCAATACCATCGTAGCTAAGGACAGTATAGTGGGCCATAAATATCAAGCCTTTTGCCTACTATTACAGAGCTTCTAATTCTTCATTATGAGAAATTATTTTTGGTTGACTATCCATCTCTCTCTCTCTCTCTCTCTTCTCTCTACTTGAATGGTTTCTTTCTTTTTTTTGAGGATCTTGCTATGTATCCCCAGCTGGCCTCAAACTCACACCAATCCTCCTGCCTCAGCCTCTTGAGTGCTGGAATTACAGGCGTGTGCCACCATGCCTGGCTCATTGTCTTTTTATGCATGTGTACTGGGGATAAAATCCAGGGGTACTCTACAAGTCTACAAGTGAGCTATACACTCACCTCCCCTTTTTATAAATTAAAAAAAATTTTTTTTGCATGTTTTTGAGACAGGGGTTCACTTTGTAGTTAAGGCCAGCCTTGAGTTCATGCAATCTTCCTGCCTCAGCCTTCTGAGAGCTAGAATTACAGGTAAGTACCACCATTCCCACCTCCCAGCCCCTTCTTTAACTTTCTTTTTTAAAAATTAATATTATTGGTACATTTTAGATATGCATAATGACTATAGTCATTATAGGGAATTTCTACCTATATATATTTTGAATTTTCTTTTTTTCCCATTCCCTCCTGTCAACCCCTCTTTCCCTCTGTATTTACAGGAGTTTTGTTTACGTTTTCTCCTTTTCTTTCTTTTCTCATCCTTCCTTCCTCCTGCCCCCCCACCCAGTTCCACATCCCATTTGACTATTTTCTTCCTATTTCATGGTATCTAGTATATATTTTGGTCCTTATTTACACTTTCAGTTTCTCACACCAGAGAAACCATGTGATACTTGAACATGCGTGTCTGATTTAGTTCATGTAAGAGTATGGTCTCAAGGTGCTTCCATTTACCTAGAAATGTCTCAGGTTTATCCTTCTTTATGGCAGAGTAGTATTCCATTATATTAAAAAAACCTCATCTTTATCCATTCATTGGTTGATGTACATTTGAGCTGTTTCCAAGATTTAGCTATTACAAACTGTGCTGGATGTGTATATATCGCTGTGGTATGATGCTTTTAATTCTTTCAGGAAGATACCAAGAAGGGGAATTGCTGGGTCAAATGGAATCTCTAGTTTTAATTATTTAAGGAAATCTCCACACTGATTTTCACAGTGGTTGCACTAGTCTACATTCCCAACAACAGTGAAGAGTTCCTTTTTCCCCACAGCAGCCCCCAACCCCCTGCATTTGTTACGGGTTGATTTCTTTATAAGCGCCATTCTTTCTGTGATAAGATGGAATGTGAGTGTTGTTTTCATTTGCATCTTTCAAATGACCAGTGATGTTGAACATTTTTTCATATATTTATTTGCTTTTTCTATTTCTTCATCTGAGAAATGGCTGTTCATTTCAGGTGCCGAGTTTTGGACTGGTTCTTTAAATTTGGGGGCTCTCTTTTTTTTGAGTTCTTTATATATTCTAGAAGTTAGGCCTTTGTCTGGGAAACAGCTGGCAAAAAATTTTTCCCACTCTGTGGGTTGTCTCTTCACTGTTGGTGATTTCTTTGGCTGCACAAAAGCTTTTTAATAAGATGAGTTCATAGAGTATTTTAGAGCTATCATTCAGAGCTTCTTTTACAGTTAAAATTAAAACTCCATTCACTGCACACTTCTTAATATGACACATATATATGCACATATATACACGCATGTGTATATATATATATATATATATATATATATATATAGGCAGTTAGCTCTTCCGCATAGTGAAAAATTGATAATCAAAGAAGACACATTTATAGCACAAATTTTCAAACATAAAACAGGCTTCAATTTGACATACTAAAAAATCTTTTTCAGCTGGGCATGGTGGTAATGCTAGCTGTAATCCCAGCACTTAGAGGCTGAGGCAGGAGGATCATGTGGGAGTTCGAGACCAGTCTGGGCTACACAGTGAGCTGAAGCGAAATGACTAAACTGTTGCCATTTTAGAATCTGACTCCATTTTGAGTCAGCCCTGAACTTCAAAAGACCCCAGACATCTGCTAGTTAGAAAAGAATTATCTGTTCCTTATCTGTTTCAGGAATCCTCTTTCCTCCACCCCTTGCATCCTTTGATTTATAATAAGCCCATAAATTTGTAGCTGGTAACTTCTCAGAATGCCACTGGCTGGACATAACTGAGATAACGTGATGTATGGTTAACAAACTTACCTGTAACCATCGCGAACTTCTGCCTATTGTAATAATTGAAAGAATTCCACTTGGGGGATGTAACTGTGACTTCTGCCTTTAAAACCCCTGCCCTTCCTCGCTTCAAAGTGGGGAGTTCTCTGCACCAGCACGCTCTCAACTGCCGGCTAATAAAGGACTCTAATTGGCTCATGCTCAGAGTGTGGCGACTCTCGCACTGCAGTGAAGTGACTGCCAGGTGTCCTACGGGCTGCTCTGAGCCCCACGTCACAAGGTCAGCCTGAAATACACAGTGAGATCTCCAGTGTTTTCTAATTCTCCTGGTGTTGACCAAAGAGCTATATCGCTGAAATCACTGGCCTTGGATTTGTTTTGAGTTTTCCTGCTTTTCTAAATTTTGGGGACCTGCGCTCTGCCGCCAGGGTGTCCAGCAGGGGCGGCGACAGCTCCGTGGAGGGGGGCCGGGTGCTGCGGCAGCTTTTTGCTCCAGGGGTTCCCTCAGCCGGTGGCAGCCCTCCGGGGCGTCTGCCTGAGGGTGCCGCCCCGACGCTCTCCCTGCGCCCTCGCTGCCTCCTTGCCATGATCGTTCGGAGCGGCGGGAACCGGGGCGCGAGCAGACCTGGGCGCCTCTCCCCAGCACGGGGTGGGCCGTCTCCTGGATCCAGAGCCCGGCTGCCCGTCTCTCCGCCAGGGCACTGGCTGGCTCCGGCCCAGGATGGAGGACCCGAGAGCCCGCCCAGGCCGAGCGGTGCCGACCCTCCCAGCTTCGAGTGGGGTGCTGACTGCCCCTCACTCCCCGCTTTGAGCGGGGCGCTGACTGCCTGCGGCCCGGCGCTCCGGCAGCGGACGCCGGAGCCTTCCACACGCGCCCACACCAGCCTCGGCGAGCTTCAGCCAGTCAAGTCGTCCAGGCGTGACTCATGGAGCCAGTAACCGCTGGATAACAATTTTTTTTTCTTAATGGCCTGGGGATCACGCTCGCATGTGCCTTCCTTTTTGTTCTGAAAGTAAATTGTCCAAGTGGGATTTGAACTTGAAATCTCCCTACGTCAGCCTTCCAAAGTGCACCAGTTACAGGTGTCTGCCATCATTCCCAACTATTTCTTAAGGTTACATTTCTGGAAGTGGAATTTTGGGTGAAAATTTGTCTCAAATGGGAGACCTTGTGATAGTAATATTTTGGGTGTAGTACAATGACTAGGAGACATAGTTGTTACCTTGAAGACAAAGCATGTCTGTAATAAATTAAGGCAGCCAGTAACAGAGGCCACCGAGCAATGCAGATGCTCTGCTTTAGGAACTCCTAAGAAAGTAATTTTTGGAAGGCTCCCCTGGGAATCCAAGGCCTGTGGAGTGAAGGCCCAGAAACTGGGAGGAAGTAGCATTGTAGCTACTAGAACAAATACCCCTCCCCCTTTCTACGGCCCAGGGGATGGAACTGAGGGCCTCGTTCATGTTGGGCAAGTGCTCTCCCACTGAGCTACTCCCCAGGCCAGGAAGGTCATCTTGATCCCACTTACCACACCCCTTGCTTTTCTTCTCATATTTCCTGCCCATTTCATTGAGGAGGCACCCTTTTTTATATCCAGTGCAACCATTTTTCCTGTATATTGGATTCCGCTACATGTGTGCAAAAATAAGGATATATATTCATTCCTAAACTCAGCAAGTATGATAATTAAGTACCCACTCATAGACAGGCATTATTAATACAATTGTGAACAAGACTGATAGCTTGCCACTTGAATGCACTTTATAGTAGGGGAAAAATATAAAATAAGTAAATAAATAATATAACTCAATGAGTCATGTTCTTTAGGAAAGATAAACAGCAAAAAAGAATAGAGATGGGATTGGCAAGGATAATTTAGAAAAGATGCTCAGAGAAAGCTTTCTTGAACAGAGTCTCGGAGTAAGCTGTGTGAATAACTGGAGACGGAGTTTATTAGTCCTAATGAACAGCAAATGCAAAGGCCCTGAGGTTGGAAAGTTTATAATGCCACTTTGCTTAGTATGCCTAGGAATTAAGATAATAGTGAATAGACATAGAAGAGACTGAATTCTCTGAAGAGGAAGTTTTTAATTGTTTCATGTTTAAAGATCTTTTATTTAAATCAGCGCATACACAGAGGTATTGTTTCTGTACATGAAGGAGATACTTAACAATGATGTAAAGTAGTGAGGATCATTTGGCCAATTACATAGTCAGGACCAGTCTAGCATCTGGTGATCATTAGATTGTGATCTTGCTGTGCAGTAAGGTGTGACTCAAACAGTGAGTTACCTGTAGAATTCATTACAAAAATACACATTATCCCACCATTAGTAACTTATGACAAGTATAAGCTGTGGGAAGTGACAGCATAATTTCCCATAGATCAGCTGCTTGGGCTTTTTGACCCTGTATGTACCAAAGTCAATTGGCGGAGATCATTCCTTTTCTCCCAACAAATCACATACAAATAACCACACAGACAATATATCAAGATTGAAATTCCAGCCAATAAACTCTAGAGTTAAATGCAGATTTTACAGGAGACTTTTGGCTAGAGGTAAAGGAAACAAGCTACATGTTGCGGAAAGCTTAGACTAGGTTAGATGAAACATAAGCAGCCAAAGTTTCTCAGAGTAAGAATTTGAACGCCGTTAAGAGACATCCATAGAAGGGATACAGGATGACCGCGCCTTGGAACACAAGGCCTTGGTGTGATGGAAGCTCACATTTTGGTTTAAGGGGGGGCTGGGGATTTAGCTCAAGTGGTAGAGCACTTGCCTAGCAAGTGCAAGGCCCTGAGTTCGACCCCCAGCATCTCCCCCTCCACTAAAAAAAAAGGTGAAAGGTCCACATTTTGGTTTAAGGTTTCCATCAGCATGAGAAAATGAGTCTTGCTGAAGTGCTCTCAGTGAATCCTTCAGAAAACTATCAAGTAAGAATGTTAAAAAATCAAAACTGAGTTTGTTGTATAATAGAGGGACCCTTGATGCTCAAGAGTGAGTTCAGTAAGTCTCATAATCCAGTTCACTTCCAGTGGATATTTTCAGTTTGTGTTTTGTTTCTAAAATACAGGTGCATTTTTTTTTCTTTTTACTGGTAAAGGAAATAAGATGTGTGGGTTTCTTGCTTTGTTTCAGATTTGGAGCCAACATATGAAACCAAAAATGTATTTTCTGGAAAGGATATTTTTGAAATAAGTTTTTCCCAATGGGAGATAAAGGAAAAAAAATAAAACCCCTGGCCTTGAATCATGCATTTTCAGACATAATCAGAAGTGCAAAAGCAAAGTTGAAGGACTAGGGAAACATCAAGAGGAATACTTTAATCAAATGATAATCAGCGATGGAAAAAAACCCACATACAAAAGAAATAAATCTCTTACACCGCACCAACGAATTCGTAACAGAAAACATTTGTTAGTAAGGAATGTGGGAAAGCTTGTAGTCATGGCTCAAAACTTGTCCAACATGAGAGAACTCATACGGCTGAAAAACACTTAGAATGTAAAGAATGTGGGAAGAACTTTTTCAGTTCCTATCAATTTATCATGCATCAGAGGTTTCACACTGGCAAGAAACCCAATGAATGTAAAGGGTGTGGGAAGACCTTTAACTGGAGCTCCAGCCTTGTTAAACACGAGAGAACCCATACTGGCGAGAAACCTTATAAATGCGAAGAATGTGGGAAGGCCTTTAGTCGTGGCCATCGCCTTACTCAACATCAGAAAATTCATACTGATGTGAAATCTTATGAATGTAAGGAATGTGCGAAGGCCTTCTTTTGGAGGTCAAGTCTTGCTGGACATGAGATAATTCATACAGGTGAAACATTTTATAAATGTAAAGAATGTGGCAAGGCCTTCGGTCGTAGTTATCAACTAACTCAGCATCAGAAAATCCATACTGGTAAGAAACCTTATGAATGTAGGTTGTGTGGACAGGCTTTTCTTTGGAGCTATCAGCTTACTCGACACCAGGTGATCCATACTGGTGAGAAACGCTATGAATGTAAGGAATGTGGGAAAGCCTTTAATTGTGGATCAAGTCTTGTTCAACATGAAAGAATCCATACTGGCGAGAAACCTTATGAGTGCAGAGAATGTGGGAAGGCCTTTAGTTGTAGTTATTACCTTATTCAACATCAGAAAACACATTGGTGTGAAATCTTACTCAACTCAGAAAATCCTCACCTTTGGTGAGAAACCTTTTGAATGTAAGGAATGTGGAAACCTTTAGTTGGGGTTCAAGCCTTCTTAAACATGAAAGAGTCCACACTGACAAAAAAAAATCCTATGAATGTGAATGTGGGAAGACCTTTGGTAGTGGCTATCTCTGTTCATCAGGGATTTCATATGATTAGGGACAGCATCTGTATGAGGAATTTGGGAACACCTTTACTAATGGTTCAAATTTTGATCAACTGGAGAGAACTGATAAACCCTGTGGATATAAAGAATGTGGGGAAGCCTCTGTGTGGACAGTTTACTCAAGTGAGAAAATTAATGCTCATGAAACATGATGACAAGAAATGAAAGAACATACTCGTGTATGGACAACTTAACATGAGAAGAAATCTGACTTTTTTTTTTTTTTTTTTTGGTGCTGGGGATCGAGCTCAGGGCCTTGTGTTTATGAGGCAGATACTCTAACCACCAAGCTAAATCCCCAGTGCCAGAAACCTTACTCTTAAGAAACCTTTTTTTTTTTGGTACCAGGGATCGAACTTGGGGCCTTATACTTGCTGGACAAGCACTCTAACCACTGAACTATGAAACCTTATGAATGTAAGGAATGTACCAAGTCTTTCCTGTGTGTGGATAAATGTTATTAGCAAAGATATACTAGTGAGAAATATTTTGAATATAAGGAATATGAAAAGGCCTTTAGTGAACATCAATATATACAGACATAAAGTCATTTAAATGTAAGGAATATGTGAAGATCTTTATCCACTGGCACAAAGTCTGGCCAACATCAGGGAATTTATACTTGTTAGAAACACTTTAGATGTAAGAAATGTAAAAAGGCATGTAGATGTGGTAAACATCTTACAGTACATCAGAGAATTCATCTGAAAGAGAAATTTTGAATCAGGACAGTAGGAAAGCTTTTAGACAGGTGCTGCTCAAACTATTTTCTAGAGACTAGTGCCAGTTCACAGAATTGTCCATTATGAGACAAACACACAAAATTTTAGAAACTTGTAACACTTTGGTATTGTCATAACATTTTCATTGTATGTTTTAAAAATATCAGCCCATGAATGATTAGAAATTGAAAGCAAAAAGGTTGTCGTCAAAGAATAATTTTAGAGATATCATTCACAGCTTTTCAAACATGAAATAAATCAACAATAGTACTTAATTCAAATAAGTAACCCTTTGTTCCCTCTCTGAGAAGAATAGTGGAAAATCCATAGTGTAGGAAGATATAGAAATTGAGGGCATCAGATTTTTCTTATACCAGTGACAACATAAGAGAATTTATACCAGATGTGTAAGTACAGAGACCTGCCAACAACATTCGGTCTTTGTTATACTTCAGCAAATTTGTCCTAGACAACCACCCTGTTGAATATAGGAAAACTTTTATATATGGCACAAATCATACTTGTCACCAGTGCACCTCCTTACTACTTATGGGATGTTAGACCAAATGCTTACTCTCTTTTTTATGTTTAAATTAGGTACTAATGATGGTAACTATCTTATTAGAGCTGTTGTAGAAATTGGATGGATTTGGTATGTACCAAATCCATGGAAGAGTATCTGGTATAGAGCCTATGATCACTACATATTAGCTGTTTTTCTTCATTATTAATATTATTATGGTAGGATTTGTAGGGACAACCATTTGGTGTAATGAATTTAGAAAAGCCTCCCATAACCACCCACTCTGGGAAAAATTGGTAAAATGAAAATTCGAAAGGATTTTTTTTTAGGGTGTATCCCTTAAATTGCATAAAGAATTGAGGCTGAAAAAAGAAACAGACTGAAGAGTTTAGGAAAGCTGTTTCATAGAATGCCACATGTTTGTTTTTTCTCAAGGTAAATTTGTTTTTTCCCTCATGGTGAATTTTAGTGTGTGCCTCTCTCCGTCATATTTTTCATACAATGGGGTGAGAGCTAATGGCTCTCTTAAACATAGCTGACTGGACCACTTCATAGATGGTGATGTGTACTTCATATTGCAGCACATCAGAAGCATATAATATCCATATTTCAAACCATTAGCCACTTGATTAATTATACCTAGTTGTAAAGGTCCATTATACAACTAGTACAACTGGCAAACTTTGTTCAACTACTCTTGGGAATACATGTATATCTTTTAATATTTGGAAATCAGTGCATCTTAAAATTGATGGCTCTTGAAATAACTTTCAACCATGTGGTGGTTGTGCATCGAAGCATAGTAATTATGAAACAGATTGTGACTTTATGTCCTCACACAGTAAGAAAACAGCCCTTTAAGAAGTATTTCTTCAGAATTTCTGCTTCGAGGACCAGATGTCTGTGGTTCGTCATTATAAATCTGTCCTCACCCCTATGTCTGTTTGTGCCGAGAGAGCTTCCATGATACCGCTGTTCATTCACCATCTAGTGGTTGATGTCATTCACTCAACTGAAGTTTCTGTAATCAAGTGTAGGAGCCAGGGATTTAACTCAGTGGTTAGAGTGCTTGCCTAGCAAGTGAAAGGCCCTGAGTTCGATCCCCAACACCTAAATAAATAATAATAATCATGTGTAAAAGCAGAAGACAGGATTTTAATAAAATCCATCCTTCATGAATAGTACCCATCACTGCCCCAGTACCATAATTCATATTTACATGTTAACCAGGGGATCTTGAGATGGTGTCTCCTTTCAGCACTTTTGAAATGATGTTTCAAGAATCACCAGTGCCTACTAATATTTGACAACGAAGGGGGATTCTTTGGCCAAGGAATTTGGTGTACCATCTACTAAATCCTCTCTTAAGGAACAATCAAAGCACTTCATTAGCTTCTCAAAATTGTTCAACTTTATTTAAGCTGGTATATTCCAACATGTTTCTGTGGAAATACAATTCCCACTGTCTGTTATCATCTTAGGTATGTGAAACTGCAGCGAACACTCAGTCCAGCTGGGCGTTCCCACCCAAGTTGACCACAATAATCCAGCACATTACCCTTCACTGCTTATCTCCTTGATTGGCACTTGGAATGGGTGGCTAAGGGGACCCCTGGAGCTAGGGCTTTTGCCCCCAAAGCTTCAGTAGTATTCTCTCCAATTCCTTGCCAATGGAAGAACACCAACGTGAAAGAGAAGTGGAGAATTTTACTCTATTTCTTGCTTTGCTCCATGGTTGCGAAGTAGATCAGGAACTCCCACGGTACAGGAGACAGATTCTCCGGCCTTAATATATTGCCCTCTAAAGATGGAGACATGACTTTTTCTCTTGTCTGCTTTGCTAACAATGTATGGAATGCACCCTCCCAGTATCCTCTTACTCTTATTGCAAGTGCAGTGTAACAGGCACACAGTGGCTTCTCTCCAAGAATGAGATCAGCCAGTAATCCATATGGTACAAGGATGAAGTCCTCTAAAAACATGAGGGAAACATCTAAGATGTTACATTCGTGATCCCCTAGCCCACACCAGTGAAGCCATAAAAAGCCAGTCCCATTCTTTCATAAATGTGTCAGTCTGATGCTCTCCCTCCTTGCCGTGACTTTTGGCTCCTCAAGCTAAACCCCCTTCCTTATTTACTTTCTTTTTGTATGTGTTTAGGGTACTGGGGATCGAACTCGGGGCCTTAGTGCTCACGAGGCAAGCACTCTAACCACTGAGCTAAATCCCTAGCTCCATTGCCTTTACTTTCTGACTATAATAAATCTACCTTATCTTGGCATTGATGTGTCCTGAAATTCTTTTTCTATGACAAAAGTCAATGAACCAGGGTCGGCGGCAAGCCAAGTTGGGGCCTCTCGTCCCCATCTCCTCTTTGGGCGGCCTCCTCAGATCTAGTCGGATGACATACTAATTTCGTGATTTCTAGTGGAATTGAGCAAAAGAACCCCTGGATGATTGGTAATAGTTGCATCTCTTTGTTGTGTTCTTGGTCACAGGTGCATCCAGGCCCATATAATAAAGCTTCTTCAGTGCGGCTCAGACGGCCCCTTATACTAATTAGCTTATACATAGCATTCCTTAATAATTATGTTCTATTTTTTCATATTTCTAACTTCCGACACATGTACAAGAGAACAATGAGAAAACGAGAACGCAGGTTGAGCTTTCCAAGTACTGAGACTCCACCTGCTAATCCAAAACGAAAATTGCAGGCAGGCGGAAAGCTCAGGCTTACACAGGTTTCTGGGATATGTGGTCCAAAGGCTTCCTATAATTGCGGCACTTTTGCCCCAGCAAAGCGCTACTATGCTCAATGATGCTCCACTGGGGAAAGAAGAAACTACAGTAACAACCCAGTGTCCACATGTTTAACAATGTTCCGTCTACCCGAGAGCGAGAATAGGAAACTCGCTCCCCTGGAGGATTCTGGGAAACGCGACTTAGTTTGCGCGAGTGTGTGCGCGCACTTCCGCCCGGTGCGGGGTGGTTGCGGTGCCTGGCGGGATTCTGGGAAATGTAGTTCCACAGTGCCGCGTAGCATGGACACTTCCGCTGTACAGTATTGAGCCGGCGGCCTGCGTTTCTCTTAGGCAGGTGAGTGACGTTAACATTTACGGCCTGGTTGTGGGATCAGCGAGATTTACACCTCGGTCACTGAGGAAGAAGTGGCAGCCGACGGTGGAAGGCGGCATTGCCCGGCGACCGCTGTCCGGAGCCCCTGCCTTTGGGCCGTTCGCGGATTCTCGGTCCGAGGCGCCTGGCTCCCCGCCGCCCGCCCGCCCGCCGTCCTTCGCCTCCCTCAGCCCTGTCGCTGCTGGCGGCGTAACGTTGAGTGAGCATCTTTCCACGCCTGCGTTTCCTCGTGTGAAGGGGAATGTTACCACCGTATACAGTTGTTTTCAGACTCGGGGTAGAGTACAAGTAAAATGTTTAGAACAGTGCAGGCGTGTGGCCAGGTGTTGGCTGTTATGTTAGTATTAGTGTTATTATAATAACCAGAAAAGTATTCCTTTCCGTGGACGCTCCCTGAAGTTCCACGGGCTCTTTTTGATAGTGATGGGAAACGAGGATGTTCCTGTACTACTTCACCTTCTCTTCTTCCCCTCCTTTTTTTTTTTTTTTTCCTTTGGTGCTGGCGATTGAACTCGCTTGCAAGGCAAGCTCTCTAACCACCAAGCTAAATCCCCAGCCCTCCTTCTATGTTTTGATATTGTTGGTCACACAGTTTGAAATCCCAGAATTGGAATCAAGAAGTAAAATAGGAAAACAGTCTATGTAACTAACTGTGGAGGAGTTAATTTCACATCAAGCTGGGAATGGGGTTGGAATTTAATTGTTTAAGGATTTTTAAATATTATGTTTTGTGTAAAGGATTTTGAAAGCATGATTAGTGAGTTTTGACTTTTCTGTAAAATTTTTAAAGTATTCAAATTTAACTTTAAGCAATATGTATAGTTCTGATCATAAAAATGCTTGCTCTTTGTGGAGAATTCTGAAAGTATAGAAATATGTAATAAAAACATTTAGAATTACCTATTCAGATACAGATCACAGACACGCCTCATGTAATGACCGAGTTATGTTCCCAAGACTAGGTTGTTAAATGAATTGGTCACTAAATGAGGAATTGTGTGTAGTATGTACAATATTCAGAACAAAGAAGTGGTCAAAGGAAACTCCAACTTGATGATTTTGTTTTTATTTGCATAACTCTTACAGCACTGTAGTATATAACAGAACATAAAACTATAGTACTGTACAGTATAATCATCAAAACTTACAGTACTGTATAAACAAGATGTACTGTATAAAAAAAGACATCGAGACTGTATAAACAAGAGGTCCAGGACTGTGTAAAACAAAAAAGATAGGTCGTAAGTCCGAGCGGTGGGTCGTAAATCCAACCAGCACACCTCAGTCATAAGTCTGAATAGTCATTAAGTGGGTAGATTGTCAAACGGGTAGGTCATTAAACAAGGAATATCTGTATTAACATTTTCATGCTTTTTTTTTTCTATTGATGGTAAGGATCAAACTCAAGGCCTTGCGCTTGCTAGGCAAGCAATCTAACCACTGAGCTAAATCCCCAGCCTTTCATGCATTTGTTAGCAGCTTTTAATGCTATTTGCCTATATGTTATGAAATTGTTGTCACACTATGCAAAGTGAGTTTTTACTTCTTTACTATCGAAATTTCGAAATATACCCATTTATAATACTGTGCGATAAACTCTATGTAACAACTTTCCTAGTAATCTTGCTAATATTGTTGTTTTAATACCCCTTCCCTACATTGAGCATTTTAGAGGGAGATAAGGATCAAACTCAGGGCCTTGCGCTTGCTAGGCAAGTGCTCTAACCACCGAGGTGCATCCCCAGCCCTTCTTTCCTTTCTTTTCTTTTCTCTCCCCCATTAGGCTGCAAGGACCTCATCATATGCTCAGAGTGCCAGCAACAGGTTGGCAAAGAGGAGTTATTCAGTGAGTAAGTGTGATTCATTTAGCTGTCAAACAAGCAGTTGAAAATAAGATCCTATAGCTCGGGCTTCGAGAACAAAATTGAAAGACCATGTCCCTTGTCTTTTATCTCACTTACTTTTGGTGATCTGTAGTATCCATCAACTTTCTCAGAGTATTCAGAAGTTGAGGTACAATTATAGACAGTATTTTCATGATCTAAAACCAATTCCTTTAGAGACAAATGGACATTAATGTTTGCTATTTTATTTATTATGTGGAGATCAGGGGAATAGTAAGAACAGCTAATTTTTGTTGGATGTTCCTTAAGACTTAGAGAATTCCGGTGTTTGCACTTACCCCATTTATTTCTCATGACAATCGTCTTATTCATGTTCTCATTTTAAAGAGGAAGAAATAGGGACAGACAAATTAATTGAATGACTTGGTGGTACATTCTAAAAGAAGCAGAGCCCAGATCAAACCTCAGCACCTAGGTTGGAAGCCAAGCTTGAGCATTGCACCTGGATAGCCTCGGGCAAGGTACATACCTCTCTGTGCCTCAGTTTCCTTACCTATCAAGTAGGAGTAATACCAGTACATACCTCCTGAAGTTTCTGTGATTAACAGAGATGTGGTATATAAAGAGCTTCGAGTAGTGCCGGGAATGTAGTAAGTCGTCTGTGAAAACTGCTTGCAGAAAGATGGAAATAACTTGATTGTAAGTCTGACTCTGTGGTTTGGGAGACTTATGGAGAGGTTAGGAATAACAGACGTCAAATAGCCAGTATAGAATCAAAAACCAGAGTTAATACCTAGGTAACCTTAAGGAGGGACATAGCTAGAGAGGACAGGGGAACTCGTGGTTAGCCCCTGGGGCTGTGAGAGACTCAGAGATGTTAAGACGGCACGTGAATTCTCAGGCCTTGTAATATACATGCATACTAGAGCCCGAGAGCCGTTGCCTAGTGGCTAAGGACATGGGCACAAGTGTGCGATGCCTGGATTCATTGCCTGGTGCACTGTCCTGTCTGGACAGTGAAATGGTGGCCTGGGTGTGAGGAGGGCCATAAAAATTCAGATGTCAGCATCTCTCCTCCCCAATTCTGATTTAATTGGTTGTGGATAAGGCTTGAGAATTTTTAAATTCCTCTGTGAGTCTCCTGTGCTCCCAGAGATGACAACCATCGTCCTAGTCGATAAAGCACAGAGTGAAAATCTCGACTTTCTGTTGGCTACTGGTAAATCATGAACAAGTAACTTTTCTGTGTTTCAATTTCCTGACCTATAAAATGGGCATAATCATCTTCTCAATTCTTAGAGTTGTTATGAAGATCGGTCAAGATATTAAGTGTATTCATGCAAACAGTGCCCTGTAGGTACTGTGTCAGGATCTAACTATCCAAGAGAGTTTCTCGTGAATGGTCTAGATTTCCTCATGAATAACATCAGGAGCCTCGGGTTGATGTTGGTCCTCTTTCAGGGTTGGTAGAAAAGTTAGAGGTGGAAACCCAAAGTCATTAGCCTATCTGAAACTCTCTAGAGAGCTCTCTTTGACTAATGCTTCTCAGATTGTGATCCAACGACCAACCACATCAGCCCACCTCTAACAGGTGGGCTGTTAGAGGTGCGGCTTCTTAGCTGAGTGTGGTGACACCATCTGTGTAGTGTTGCGTCTGCTTTTGCCCTTCTGTCAGGTGGTAGATTCATTCATTCACTCAGCCAGCCCTGCTGAGCAGTGACTTTGCTATAAGTTCTGTTTTAGGTTCTTGGGAAATAAATCTGAGTAAGTATTAATCACTAGACAGATGGTTAACTTACTAGTTATTCCCTTTCCTTCAGAGGGGCTGGAAGGATCTCTCGGCAAACCACTGTTACTAGATATTGCTGGGCAAATATAGAATTAGAACAAAGTGAACCACAAATGCTCAAGGGGGATTTCTTCTAAGATTGGAAAGAAAGCCATCGTAGGTATATTAGCTTTCCACGACTATAATGAGATCAACTTATGAAAAGTTGATTTGGCTCACAGTTTTAGTTCCAGTTCATGATAAGTTGGCCTCCTTGATTTGCGTTTGTGGGAAGCCCACACACAGGAGTATGTAGTGGAGCAAAACTACTCACCTCAAGGCCAGGAAGTGAAAAAGAGAGTAAGAAGGAAAGGGCCAGATCAAGGGTATGCTCACAGTGACCTAAAGATTTCCCCACAGGCCCCACCTCTTAAAGCTTCCACTCCCAGTATTACTACACTGGGGACCAAACTTTTAACACATGAGTCTTTGGGGGCCACTCAAGATCTGATCTATAGCAGCAGGCTTCCATAGTAAGGTTCTATCTGAAATAAGAGTACTTACTACTACTAATTAAGTAATAGTAATCTCTTAATCAGGGTCTCTCCTGTCTCATATGTAGTACAGGAATTGAACCCAGGGAGTGCTGAGCTATGTCCCCAGCCCTCCTTTTATTTTCTTTTGAGACAGGGTCTTGTGCAGTTGCCCAGACTTGCCTCCAACTTGCAATTCTCCTTCCTCCTCCTCCCACATAGCTGGAATTACAGACGTGCACCACCAAGTCCAGCTTATTTTACCTTCAGTTTTTGTCTTGCCTAGAGTCAGAGTCAGACCTTCCAAGGAGAATTTGTATTAGGGCCGCTGTGCAGGTGGGACGGATTGTTTGCTGTGCAGAGCCCCTGAGCTGGGGGTTTCAGTGGTGTCTGGAATCCAGCCCATGCTCTGCTCATCAGGCTGTGTGCCGTTGTAGCCACCTTGAATGACTTAGTAAGTCTGGGCTGAAGTACCATAAATAGACCAGGTGGGCTAAACAGCATGCATTCGTTTCTCACCATTCTGGAGGTCAGGAGGTCCAGAATTAAGATATTGGCAAACCTGGTGTCTGGCAAGGCTATTTTCCCTGGTTTCCAGATGCTGTCGTCTTTATCCTCATCCTGCGGGTGGGGATATGGGTGTCGTACTGTCTCTGTTTGTAGGGGCGCTAATCCCCTTGTAAGGACTCTACCCTCATGATTCAGTTATCTCCCAGAGCCCCGTACCATCACGGTAGGGCTTTAATGTGAATTTTGAGAGTATGCAAACATTCCATCCATAGAACTAAAGAGTAGCAGCCATGTGGGTATGTGGGTAACTTATTGCATGTTTAAGCTGTCAGACACTGCTCAAATAATTTGTGTGTATTTAGTTACTCTGACCTTCCTGTGAGTCTGGCATTGTCATCATCCTCCACTCAGAGCTCAGATGTACAGGTATGCGGTGCCATCGGGTTGGAGATGCCAGTGACCTAATGCCGGAGAGCTGGCTTTAAAGCCTGCCCTCTTCACAACTCGGAGTCCTCTCTTCATTCCTGTGTCTGTCTTTTGTCCCTAGCCCTCTTTCCATGAGACCCTAAGCGCCCATCTGCTCGTTTTTGTCCTCAGAGGCAACAGAGACACAAGATTCAGCACACCGGCCCTGGTGTGAAGGTGAGGTCCAGGGACCACTCCTGCCTCTCAACCTCACCTGCCCACTGGTCGCAGAAGTTGCCACCTTCAGTTGCTGAGAACTTCCTGAAATGTCAGGTATGTTGCCAAGGCTACCCATATGTTCGTTTGTGTGTTTCCCATAATAATCCTGTGGCTGATGTTCTTTTTCTTTCCTCTTGTAGCTGAGGGTAGGCGCAGAGGTTTGGGTGGTTGGACGAAGGTCTCAGGCCTGGCATAGCAGTAGCACAACAGGTACGTGGAGACAGTGGTATGGTGCGTGCCGAGTGCCTCACAGGGCCCCTGGCCTGCACTCAATGTTTATTTAATGGTAAACATTACCAGTTCAGTTATTTTTATTCTTGCAATGATTACTGTACCTCGTTATTTCAATGACATACTTAAAACTCCTTTTAACTTTTTTGGGGGGTGTTGGTGCTGGGAAGCGAACTCAGGGCCTTGCACTTGCTAAGCAAGCACTTTACCACTTGAGCTAAATCCCCAACCCCTTCAATGACATACTGATTATGAAACTTATGGTTAAATACCTAGTATAGGGACACCAGTTTTTATGAAATTTTCGTTTTATTAAGGCTCTACTGTTGAAAAAGTTTGCAAGCTCTTACATCTTTGAAAACTCAGTCAACAATGTAGTAGTTAAATTCCTGGAGACAGATTAGTCACCAGGGGTCGGGAAGAGGACTGGGGAGTTCATTATGTGAAGTTGCAGTGTGGGACAATGCAGAAATTCGGGAGCTGAACCCTGGCTGAGGCTGCACAACAGGGGTGTAATCGTACTTACTCAACTGTATGCTTAATAATGGTTAAACTGGTAAATTTGATGTGGTGTATTTTATCACCTCAAAAGTCCCATTCATCTACATGGTGTGATCAAAAAACATGGTGGATGTTAAAAAATTGTTTTAATGTATTACAGCAAAAGACAGTGTCATTAACTTCCCCCAATACTTACCCTCACTTCAACACTTATCCAATCATTCTTTTCACTTTCTGAAGCAGTTCTAGAAATCCCATTCGTGAGTATCTTAAGTCGCATTGGGCTGCCTCAGTGTCCTGAATTGGTTCAAAATGTTTACCTTTTATGGTCATTTTGACTTTGGGGAAGAGCCAGAAATCACATGGTGCCAGATCCGATGAGTAAGATGGATAAGGGCACAGCCTAGTTTTTACGAGCCTGACTTTCTGTTGGATGGCGCTGGGCAGCAGCATTCACCGTATATTTTATCACACCTCATAAAGACACTGCAGAGAATTTCCAGAACTGCTTCAGAAGGTATCAAGAAGAATAGCATAGTTGTGTTCAAAGTGAGGGAAAATATTTTGGGGACGAATTACTGGCAATATGTCTTTTACTGTAATAAATTTTTAAAATGTAAACATTCACTGTATTTTTCTTTTTTTTTTTTTTTTTGGAGCTGGGAATCAAATTCGGGGCCATATGCTTGCAAGGCAAGCACTTTAACTACTGAGCCGAATCCCCAGCCCCTCACTGTATGTTTTGATCACCCCTGATATGCGATCTCAAATATTATTAGAGAGGCATCAAATTAATTATGACTGACTAAGAATAACAGATACTTCAGAAGTTAAAGGTAATTTTTGTATGACAGAGCAGCAGCTTCTAAAGGTTCCCTTAGGGGAAATCACTTGTGAAGACAGGTTTTATGTCACTGAATATTCCCTCCTTTTCACCAGCTAAGGCATAAGTTACCCTGAATATGCTCTTTGAGATTTGTTAATTCTCTTCTTGTTAAATCTCTCCATTTGGGCTGGGCATTTAGCTCAGTGGTTAGAGTGCTCGCCTTGCAAGCACAATGCCCTGAGTTCGATCCCCAGCACTAGAAAAAAAAAAAAAACTCCCCATTTTATGGATGAAAGAATTGAGACACGGAGATAATAGTAGTTAGTGTAGGATTTCACATCTAGTAAATAATAGTGCTGAGAACCTAGGCCGGTGATAGCAAACCTTTTAGACCTCCCAATGATACAGACAGCCTGCTGCACCTCATGTGTCCGAGGTTCACCACCACTGCTCTGGGTGTGTGGGCCCAGAGTTTATTCCCTTAACCCGCACTGTCCCTTCTGTTTCTGTCCACCTTAGAGTTGTAATCATACTGTGAGGCCCCCGAGGAGAATGTGGAGGGGGGCACACCGAGGGCCGAGTCGCTCGCTCCCAGGGGCTCTTAGCTAAAGGAGTGAGTGGTGTCTGGAATCCAGACTCTGCTCTTCAAGTCACCCCGAAGAAGGTTTGGTTTTTCACAGAAAGCAGCCGTATAGCTAGTGACAGCCTTGGCCAGACTCTTACGGCTGTTTTCTTCTTCCCCCGTTGTGCCTTCCTAAGACCCAGCCATTTCCCAGAAGGAGGAGGGCAGCATGACCAAGTTCAAGGTGAGTTGGGCTTTTCTAGGTCTTAAACTGTCGTCTCCTTTCTCAGAGGTTATACACATCTTGTTTCTTTTTCTGAGGAAACATTAAGGAGAACTGTAGGCTTTTGAGAATCTTTGATGTCCCATGTTTGCTACCTTTTTTTCATGTAGTTTAACTTTTGCTGTTTTGTTTTATCATTTTATAATTTGATAAATAAGCATAGAATAGAAAAGTCAGTAATAGTGACTAAAAAGTCCCATTATCTACTATTTCTCTTGTAAAAGAATGGTTATTTTTCTGTATTCTTTTCCTCATATGCATTCATAAAAGTATATTTGTAATCATAGTGTAGAGAGAATTCTCAAATTACATGTCTTGTAAGAAATGTTATATGCCCTGCAGCTTTGATGAGTACATCATATTCCCTTAAATTGATGTATTCTGCGCGGTATACAAGTGTGTGAAGGATAACTTTTCCTTATTAGTGGTCATTTAGGTAGTTCAGGTTTTTTTTACTGTGTTAAGGATTGCTGTGGTAAAGTTTTCCTGCATACAAGGTTTTCCCCCCAAAAGGATTTGAAGTTTTGCTAGTACTTGTTCCTAGTATTTTAGGAATACTAAATTGTATTTTTGATTTGGGGTGCTTTGGATACTTTGTATGTACAATATACGAACACCGCCTTTAGCTTTATCATGGTCTGATCAGAGAATGTTATTAGATATTTTCATTTAAGAAAGCTAGATTTTTATTTCCAGTGCTGAGGATGGGACCCAGAGCCTTGTGCAAGCTAGGCAAGAGCTGTACCACTGAGCTACATCCCCATTCCTTTTTTTGTAATTTTGAGACAAGGGCTTGCACAGTTGCCCATACTGGCTTTGAACCTGTATCCTCCTGCCTCAGCCTCCCAAGTACCTGGGCTTACAGGTGTATACCACCATGCCTAATGAGAAGCTAGATTTCTCTCACCTATGCCTGAGTCATACTTTGGATATGTTTAATTACTGATCTATATTTTTCATCACTATATTAGTTTATTTTATAAAAGTAATAATGTACTTGCCAGGTACTTTTTTTTTTTTTTTACTGCATTTAGTCCTCAGATCAAGGCAGTACTTGGTTTCATTCACATTACAAAGAAGCAGGCTTATAGAATTTCAAGAAGGTGCCTAAGTTTACAAAGAAGACCAAAGAACCTACTAATTTAAAAAGATTCATAGGATTTTTACTTGGATAGAGAGAGGGGCAAAAGAAGTGAGTTCTCTTCAGCTTGCTTTTCTGTGTGGGTGCTGAGCCTGTTCTGGTGGGTGGAAGATGCCGTGGATAGTACGGCCCCTTCCTGGTTCCCTCTTAGGTGGCCCCTTTTCTATGATCCCTGCTGTCCATCTGGGGCACCTGAATGTACGGGGCTCCAGGGATGAACAGTTTTCATATGAGAAGTTAAAACAATGCTTAAATCTTAATTGCAATAATTCTTAGTCATGAGTAATTTTACTTCCCAGGCAACATCTGCTAACAGTTTTGTTACCACAGTTTGGGACTGCTACTGGTGTCTAGTGGATAGAAGTTAAGGTGCTGCCAAACATCCTACAGTACACCAGACAGCCCTCCATTGCCAAGAAGTTTCGGGCCCAAAATGTCAATGTTGCTGAAGTTGAGATACTCTGCTGTACACAAAGCTACACAAAAACAATAGCAAAATGTAGGTGAAAGTATTTGCTAACTATATGCTGAAAACAAAAGCTGGAATTACAGGCATGCATCATCATGCCCAGCTGAAAAAAATCTTTAACATGTATGTAAAGTTGTAAAGTTGACTCTGGTTTCTTAGTCTCTGGAACTACTTCCTATACACATTTGCTATTCTGAGTGCTACCCTTCTTTGAGTGGACTTTTGTTGCAAGATTAAGTGGAATGTATTTGATGTCACAGGAGACGGTGACCTTCAGGGACGTGGCTGTGGTCTTCAGCGAGGAGGAGCTGGGCCTGCTGGACTCTGCGCAGAGGAGGCTGTACCGCGACGTGATGCTGGAGAACTTCCGGAACCTGCTGTCTGTGGGTGAGGACCGGTGCTCTGGCTGATCATCTGCTTTCTGTGGTGTCTCTGTCCCTAGATGTGCAGATTCTTAGAGCTCTCAAAGTGGTTTCCGGTTTCTAATCATCGTGAAATACAGAGTTGGAATTTTTCTAGTCTTTCTCCCCTGGCTAACATGTTTGTCATATAAATTGACAGCATGATTGCTATATATTTTTGTCCTTTCTGAAATTATAGTCGTTGCTAACTAGTGGGTCATGGTACACATTTAGTGAATTTTACAATTTTTTAATGAAATGAGGCGGAGTAAAAAATATCCTGGACAGCAACTGCAAAAACTGCAGCCCTATTGCCAACAACAGCATGAGAGACAGTGGAGAAGGTATGATGAAAAGAGATACTTTTTCCAGTAATGTATACTAACGGATGCATATTTTGGGTTTTTGCATAAAATATATTTCCTCCATTCAGTAATGGTTAGAAGTTTGAAAGCACTAGTTTTGACGTCCTGAAGATGAAACAAGGAGAGCATTTCTACAATGCACACTGCAGATAGTCTTCTCTTTCCTGTCGCAAGATGGGCGTCTTCTGTGCACTGGAAGTGATCTCCTGACTGGAGGTGATACGAGCTGGCATGTCAGGAAAAGCCTAAGGATTAGATTGTAAAAAAAGAAAGTAGAAGTCATCCTTTTTCGAAGACCTGTGCTTCGTCAGTTTGTAAGACATAAGTTCAAAGTAACCAGCAGTTTGGTTCTTGAAAGATCTTTAAATCGTGTGCAGTTACCCTGTCATGAGACTGGTAGATGGAATAAATTCAGTCACCATATTTTCTCTAGCAACAAATGAGATGTGGCGATCAGGGGACCGTGAAGCATACCAAATGGGTGATGTCAGTCTAAAGACAACATGGCACTGAATATCAGCATTTCGGCCAGGCCTTAGAGATGTAGCATATCGGTATGTGAAAAAAGAGTCTCGAATTTTCGTAGAAGGGAAAGTAGACTATGGCGAATACATGGATAAAAATAATGTGAGGTGACAAGCCACAACAATCATAGCTGATAACACTATATTTTTGAGTGACCAGACAAAAGAAGTGAACAGATGATTCTTTGGCCATTGTTTGGTACAGTCTCATTTCCAATCATGTATAATCTTTATAGTTTTAAGGACAAGAATTAAAGTGGTATTTTACTAAAAAAAAAAAAAAAGAAAAAAAAGATGACACAAAGAGAACTACACAGAATATAGTAATTTTTTGTGAGGGAGTGCTGGGGATCCAACTCAGGGCCCTATGCCTGCTAGGCTAATGCTGTACCACTGAGCTGAATCCCCAAGCCCTACAATCTAGTAGTTTTGGCCTCTGGTGTATTTATTTAAATATATATCCTTGGCTTCTCACAGGGCATCCATTCAGCACACCAGCTATTTCACCCCAGTTAGAGAGAGATGAAAAGCACTGGGTGATAACAATGACACCCCGGAGTGGCAACACCTCAGGTGAGAGCCGAGTGAGTGGCCGAGTCTGTCCTGTCCCTTGCCCCCACAGCTTTGCTCTGGTCCTGGGCAGGGCCTAGTCCATGGGTGGCTGTGGCCGTCACCGGTTCTCCCCCTGGATCAACCCCTGTAATGTTGGATCATGCCACTCCCCTCCTCTAAACCTGCAGCAACTTCTCAGTGGGTTCAGAGTAAAATCTGTGCACTGAAAACGGGCCACAGTGTCTCATATGTCTGCTTCCGCCTCTCCCCACTTGCTCCGTACACACAGCTGTGACTTCCCCTGTCATTCAGCGCCACCCACACCAGCCTCCACTGGCCAAGCACATTCCTTGTCGCCTGCCATCTGACTGCCTTCTGGAAGGAGCAGTCTTTCACTCCATCCTTGTCTTCACTCCTCCTTTACTTCGCTTAGGGCTCTTTTCAGGTGTAACATCCTAAGAAAGGCTTCCCACATCCACTCTGTTGGTTATGCTTTCTTCTTTACTTCCTTTTTTCTTACACTGTTTTATTTTACATCTAAACTCTCATCACCACTTACAATATTAACTCATATTTTCGTTTACTTTCTTGCTTGCTTTTCTTTTGGTACTAAGGATTGAGCCCAGAGCTTCCTGTGTGCTAGGCAAGTACTCTACCACTGAACTACATCTGAACCTTTAAAATTTTTTTTTCTTTGAGATAGGGTCTTGCTCTGCCATTCAGGCTGGCCTTGAATTCACTATTATACTACAGGCTGGCCTCAAACTCACAGCAGTCCTCCTGCCTCAGCCTCCCCAGTGCTAGGATTATAGGTGTGTGACACCACGCCTTGTTTGAAAAATATTTTTCATTTTGAGACAGGATCTCTCTAAATTGCCCAGGCTGGCCTTGAACTTGTGATCCTCTGAGTAGCTGGGATTCCAAATTTCTGCCACCATACCTACCTGTTTACATATTTATATTACTACATTCGCACTGGAATGTGATCTCAGGAAAAGAGAGTTTTTTTTTTCTTTTGGTGCCAGGCATCGAACTTAGGGCCTTGTGCTTAGAAGGCAAGCATTCTAACCACTGAGCTAAATCCCTAGCCCCAGAGAAAGAGAAATTTTATCTGCTTTGTTTGTTGCTCTGTCCTTAGTGTACAGAACAAACCTGGCTGAGGACAGTTGTGCTATAATGTGCTTATTTAATAGCTATCAATCTTCTATAAAATTTGTTTAATGCTAATTTTTCAGATAATAAAACATGACTATACATAACAATATTGGTGGGTTTTATTTTGTTTTTTCCCCTGGTACTGGGTATTGAACCCAGGGCCTTTGCAATGAGCTATATCCCCAGCCCTTTTGTAAAAAAATGGTTTTTATTTTGAGATAAGTTCTTACTAAGTTCCCCAGACTGGATTTAGACAACTTTCTCTTCATTCTGATAAGGGCCATCATTTCAGTGGGGAACATAACCTGACCGGAATGAAGAAATTGCCCTCCTCAAAATTAACATATCTTCAGGAAGATGAAAACATCACATTTAGAAGTGATTCTTGAAAAACATATGCAGAAATGACAAGCTATGTAGTCATGAATTTAAGGGAAACACATTTATCTATTATTTTTCCAAGTCATTACTATACTATAACTTTCCATTTGAACAATTTAAATGCTTAAGGAATTGATACCTTGCTTAATTGTAGGCCAGTGACTTTTAAACTTTTTCAAGTATATGGCTAACAAGAAATATATTTTAGGGGCTAGGGATGTAGGTCAATAGTAAAACATACGCTTAGCATGAGCAAGGCCCTAGATTCAATGCCCAACATCACACACACACAAACATTCATAAGCAATGCATTCATGTATGTGTAGATAATGTGTATGTGTGGATAATGTCTATGTAGCCCTAACAAGCATTTATGCAGTGATACCTTTACTGTTTACGGAGTGTCTCTAGTATTTTCCTATTCTGTCAGTACTGGCCATTGCTCCTAAATTTAAAGTCACTGAACCTCAGCCTTCAATTTGAAAAACACCAGTGTGGCCATATAGAGCAGTTTACTACTTCCATCAATTTTGTATAATCTGCTTTCAGACACAACATTATTGTTGTTACTGCTAGGGCTCTAAATATTGACTCTTACCTTAAAAATGAAGTATTTTTATATATACATGGAGGGAATACAAAAATTTCAGAAGCAGTCAATATCTGGATGCCCCGTGGCCACTTCCTGCGTTGTAATTTTTTTCTTTGAATAATTTTTTAAATTTTTTAAAATTTTTATTCTTTGAATAATTCTTGCTATGGTTTCATGATCAGCCTGATTTTCTCAGCAGCAACATTCAATTTGCTTAGCCCTTCAGTTTTGTGATACCTTTCAACTTCTCAGCCAAAACGTTTTAAGTCTCTTCCTATTGTGCATAACTCACTTGAAAAAGCTCTTTTATTTTTGTAACTTGGCTCAAACTCTCACAAAGAAATCAAACTAGAATTCCTTTGTTCATTCAGCATACATTTGTTGAACACAGTTTATCAGGCAGTGCTCTGGGAGTAGTGATAAAGCATGAATATTACAAATGCTTGTTGTCTTCTGGGTATTGCATTTATGTGGGGGAAGACAACACAGGATAAAGGGCATGTGGTATGTCAGAGGGCTATGTGAGCTGCATGAAAACAAAACAGAGTAAGGTGAACAGAGATTACCAAGGACATATAACAGATGGGCAATATTTACAATTTGATATTGGGTGGGAAAAGAGACTTCACTGATACAGTGTTCTTTGGAGACCAAACAGAAGAAGTACATAGCAAGCCATATGGGAAATCGGTGGAACAGAGTTTCAAGAACATTAACTTTTCCTTTCCATTGTTGACTTTGGAAGTCTGTTCTGTTGCTTGATTTCTTCCTCAAAGTTCTTGATCTGTTGTTAATAGATTAACTTCCAGTTTTCCATCATTTCCCCTTAGAGACTTTAATTGCCAGCAGGTTTTAGGATAATGTGTTACCACTGGAAACCTTTTCCCCAGCTGTTCTTGTGGAGGATATTTCCCAGAAGGAGGTAAGCACTCTGCTTGCACTCTGAACTTTAGGCACTCAGGGGATGAGGTATTTTCTTCCAAACATTATCTATCTATCCAGCCCATTGCCTCAGAGCTCCTAGCACTGCAGGAGCCAACATTGCATCTCAACTTCCAAAGGAGTAATCCAAAGCCAAGATTTTCGCATTCTCTAAGGATGTCTGATAATCTATCTGTGGACATGTTCAGCAGGACCAATTCATTCAGATGTCCATGCAATAGGCAGAACTATATGGAAGATGTTTATCAAACACCTGCCACAGCAAAAGGAGACAGGCTTTTAGTGAGGTGCAGCTTCTTAGTAAAGATTTCCTAGGAAATATTTTTCCTACTCCAAATTTCTAACTTGTAGCTTACCTATGAAACTTATTAAGACTCTAAATTATTATTCTCATTAATGTGAGGTGAATGGAGCCCAGCAGACCACTCCTTGGTTTCTGGGGGCACGGAAGTCAGATAGCACAATACATGATGAAAAAGAAAAATGGAACCTTCTCCCTGGTTCAGTAAAACCTTTGGCTGGGGGTCTGTTTAACTGGCATCTCTGAAAAGAGCATTCACGTGCCCTGTCTCTGATTTCTCTTTATCCTCTTAGGAGACAAGAATCTAAGTGCAATGGAGACTCTTCAAGAATTAGGTTTAAGGTACCTGCCACATGAAGAGCCTTTCTGCTCACTAACCTGGCAACAGGTTTCAAGGGAGTTAACCAAGTGTCAAGAGTCCATGGTGAATATTCAAGGATCTGGCTCTCATTTGAAAAAACTAGATGTCGTACCTTGTGAAGATGAGGATTTCAGTAAACACTTTAATCAGACTTCACATGTTCAGGTTCACCACAGAGTCCATGTTGATAAAAAACTTTCCAAAGGAGAGGTGTATGAGAGAGGTTCCACCTGCAACTCTCATCTTCACATTAAGCAGAGAGCTCATGCAGGAGAAAAGCCCTACAGATGTGAAAAATGTGATAACACCTTCCGTCGATTTTCAAGTCTTCGAGCCCATCAGAGAGTGCATAGTAGAGAGAAATCATACAAACCTGATTTATCGTGTAAGGGTTTCAGTCAGAGGTCACAATTTCACCATCACCCGAGGCTCCCAACTGGAGGGAATCCATACAAATATGAGGAGTGTGGGAAGAATACTGGAAGAAGCTCACATTGCCAGGCTCCTCTCTTAGTCCACCCAGGAGAGAAACCCTATAAATGTGAGGATTGCGGGCTGAGCTTCAGTCAGATCTCGTATCTTCAAGTCCATCAAAGAGTCCACATTGGAAAGAAGCCTTATAAATGTGAAGAGTGTGGGAAGGGCTTCAGTTGGCGTTCGCGACTACAGGCCCATCAACGAATCCACACTGGGGAGAAACCATACAAATGTGATGCCTGTGGCAAGGGCTTTAGTTATAGCTCACACCTTAACATTCACTGCAGAATCCACACAGGAGAGAAACCCTACAAATGTGAGGAGTGTGGGAAGGGCTTCAGCATAGGTTCACACCTTCAAGCCCATCAGATAAGCCACACTGGAGAAAAACCATACAAATGTGAGGAATGTGGGAAGGGCTTCTGTCGGGCCTCGAATCTTCTGGACCATCAGAGAGGCCACACTGGAGAGAAACCATACCAATGTGATGCTTGTGGGAAGGGCTTCAGCCGCAGCTCCGATTTTAACATTCATTTTAGAGTCCATACAGGAGAAAAACCCTATAAATGTGAGGAGTGTGGGAAGGGCTTCAGCCAGGCCTCAAATCTCCTAGCCCACCAGAGAGGCCACACGGGAGAGAAACCATATAAATGTGGAACATGTGGGAAGGGCTTCAGTCGGAGCTCAGATCTTAACGTGCATTGTAGAATCCACACAGGAGAGAAACCCTATAAGTGTGAGAAGTGTGGTAAGGCCTTCAGTCAGTTCTCAAGCCTTCAAGTACATCAGCGAGTCCACACAGGAGAGAAACCGTATCAGTGTATAGAGTGTGGGAAGGGCTTCAGTGTGGGGTCACAGCTTCAAGCCCACCAGAGGTGCCACACGGGAGAGAAACCGTATCAATGTGAGGAGTGTGGGAAGGGCTTCTGTCGGGCCTCCAATTTTCTCGCTCATCGTGGAGTTCACACAGGAGAAAAACCATACCGATGTGATGTGTGTGGAAAGCGCTTCCGACAGAGATCCTATCTTCAGGCCCACCAGCGGGTCCACACTGGGGAGAAACCATACAAATGTGAGGAATGTGGGAAGGTCTTCAGTTGGAGCTCATACCTTCAGGCCCACCAGCGAGTTCACACTGGTGAAAAACCGTACAAATGCGAAGAGTGTGGGAAAGGCTTCAGTTGGAGCTCAAGTCTTATAATTCATCAGCGAGTCCATGCTGATGACGAGGGTGACAAGGACTTCCCTTCATCAGAGCATTCATACAGGAAATAAACTATAAAATGTTCTGTTTCAATATTCAAATGGGTGCTAAAATACTCCAATGATCAGAGCCGTCATAGGAGACAAAAGATTTGTTTCATAAAGGATCAGCATTTTAATTAGAGCTTGCTATCTTGTAGTGGTTGGGAGTCCATACAGCAGAGAAGCCTTGTAGGTGTAGCCACATGGATTTTTTTTTTGGCCGGGGGAGGGGGGGTCGCTGCTGGGGATCAAACTCAGGACCTTGCACTTGCTAGGCAAGTGCTCTACCACTGAGCTGAATCCCTAACCCCAAGACATCACCAAATGATTTCCTTCAGAACCTTGACCCTTAACAGACACACACAGGTTGCCAAGGAAGGGCGAATCTGATCTGGAATTAACTAAAAGTACTAGGATGGAAGTGCCAAAGTCTCTTCCACTAACACATAAGTTCCAAGAGATTAGGGGACTACTGCCGACTGCCATATCTACTCTGCCTTTTCAGTGCCTGACACATTATATGTTCTCAGTAATTATTATATGAGCAGAAAGGAGACCAATCATATTTGAAATTTTTTATTCAGTTTCTGTAAAATTGTCCTCAGGGTGTCGTATAAGGCTTGGAGGACATTTAACTTAGACAAGTGGGCTCAATTTACAAACTCTGCAGGTCCTGTGAACACATGTTTATCAAATTGGAAGTTGCAGTCCATTAATGGATCCAGAAATCAGTGGGTTGTGACCAGCATTTTTGCATACTCACATTTTTATTGAGGTAAGATTTACATGCAATCTCAACTTGGTGGCTCTCTGATTTGACAAATGTATACACTTGTGTAATCATCACCACGATCAGTGTACACAATGTTTCTATTACACTGAAGGTTTGTTATGCCCATTTCCAGTCAATCCCATGTTCAGTGCCCACCATATTATGATTTCTGTACTGTAGATTTGTTAGATCTGTTCTTGAGCGTCATATGGATTCTGTTCTGTACATTTTTGAGTATGGATTCTTATGATCATCTTGATAGATTCAGAGAGAAGATTTGACAAAATTCAACATCCATCCCAGAAAAAAATTACTCAGATAAAAGCTGTGTATGATAATCTTATAAGCTAATATCTAAATTTTTTAAATTAAGGAATTTATATAATTTATATATAGTAAGCTGACTTCGGTATATCATTGAGTTTTGGCAAATTCTTCCTCTTAGGTAAGCACCACCATAGTGAAGACATTTAATAGTTCCAGCATCCCCTGCCCTGGAATTCCCTTTTGTCTAGTGAGCACTTCTCCTCTCCAGCCGTTGACAACCACTGAAACATTTTCTGTCTGTGTAGTTTGCCTTTTGCAGAATGTCATGAATGGACTTCTGCAGTATGGAGCTTGTTGAGTCTAGTTTCTTAGTGCAATGCTCTTGAGATTTACTTATATTTTATGTAGCAGTCATTCCTTTTTAAAGAGTTTTGCAGTGCAAGGGATTGAACCCAGGGCCTTGTGCATGCCCAGCAAGTGCTCTACCACTAAGATACGACTCCATTCTCAGTCATTGCTTTTTGTTGCTGAGTAGCATTCTGTGTTATGGATATATCACGTGTCTATTTATTTACAACTTAAAGACTTATTTGGGTTTTCAGATTTGGTGACTATGAAGAAAGCAGCTATAAACATTTGCATACAGTTTCATCAGTCAACCTTAGATTTCTTTTGTCCTAAATATCTTGGATTGTGACTGGATGGTATGGTAAAGATATGTTTAATTTTACAAAACCTGGCAACTTCTAAAATGTCCATTTTGCATTCCCACTATCAGTGTGTCAAAGTTGCCGTTATTTCTTCTCCTCAACATCAGCTCTGTTATGGTTTAGTTTTTGTTTTCTTTTTCCATTTCACAGTGGTATCTCATTTTGGCTTTAACTTACATTTTTCTAATAACTATGTTCAACATCTTTACATGTGCTCATTTGCTATTCATATAGCTATTTATTTTTATTAGAATCTTTGCCTTTTTTAAATAAGGTTGTTTTTTATTCTTGGTTTTTGAGTAGTTTCTTTTCTCCCTCTCTTTTTTCTTAATGTTCTGGAGACAAATCTATTGTCAGTTATGTGATTTGCAGATATTTTATCCCAATATGTGGCTTATTTTTATTTCATTAACAGTATTTTTCAGAGTAATTGTTTTTAGAT